>JAAAKG020165388.1:0-28453 GCA_010014905.2 Druon quercuslanigerum
AGCCCACCGCGACAGACATAGGGGGGCTGATCAAATTTTACACAAATCTAATACCATCTCTGATGATAATGTAAAAATGATAATTGTATAAATAGTTAGAGTATACGTTCCGAAATAAGAAAATACTGAATAATAAAATGTAAGATATTAAAAAAAAATAAAGATTTTCCTCCATTTTTCTTAATATTTACAGGGGAAAACTTGTTAAATAAAAAAAACGAAAATTCTTTGAATGATTAGAAAATTTCGTTAAAAAAGTGTATTACTCTCATTATTCGTTAATTGTGTCATTTTTTTAGAAACTAATATCTGTATGATTTACAGAGAAAATTTTGTTTAAATAAATGAAAATTATTTAAATAATTACCAAATATCTTATGAAAAATATTATTCTTAAAATACATCAACTATATCATTTATGCTGAATAATAATAACTTTTCGAGGTTTCAAGGCAAAACAATGTGTGCGAAGAAAATAATACTTTTGTAAAGAATTCAAAAATTGTTAGAAAATATTTTGATACTTGTCATGTATCGAATAGAATTAATTATTTTAGATTTTTTTCAATACAATCTTTAGCAAGAATTTGACATGAAGTTTAGGAGGTAAAAATTAAAAGTTATTAGGTAGAAATTATTTCTTGAAAATATCTTAATAGGTAATTAAACTTTAATTTATAAAAATCTAATAAAAATTATATCTCTTTACCATTTTTTCAAAAACCGAGCTTTTCCAATTGACCGATTGAAAAAAAATTTTTAAAGTAAAATGAAAAAAAATGAGGGAATTTCTTTTTCCAGAAAACGAATAAATCGGAGGGATCAGTCATCAAAAATCGAAAGTCGAATTTTTACCGGTATAAATTTCGACTACCCTAATTAATAATTAAGAATAATTCTATGTATTCTTCCTAAATTTAATTATTCCCGTAAAAACGTAACACAGTATTGTACACAATTGTTTTTGAATTAAAATTGAATGACAATTAAGATTTTTTTCTAAAGTGTAAGAAAAACTCAAAAATGCTAATAACAATGCTGCAATAAAAACGTTTAGTGTCATCTATTTTTTTTTTAAATGCACTTAAAATTGTTTTCGATCAAACTCTTTACAAAAAACAGTAAGGTAGATCCAAAGAAGAAAATAATGTAAAATATATTTTTTGTTTGTTTCGGGACGTCTTAAGAATCTTCCTAAAATTTTAAGGATTTTTAAGTAACGCTCTCTTTGCAATAAATTATTTTTGATTGAACTTATCTTTAAAAACAATTCCCGGAAATCTGGAACAATAATGTAATCTAAAAAATAACTTGTTACCAAATCAGTATCCTCAAAACGTAAACATTCAGGGCCGCTAGAACCGTTACCAATTGAATTGCATAATATTGGGCAATATACTCGACTGAGTACTCGCGCTCTGCCCCCTGAGAAACTGCGTGGGCCAGCAGTTATAGCAATTACCCAACCAGACAGACTTCTATTGGACCTAATTTTAATTATTTATAAAATTTAAGGCGAACTCGAATTTGCAAATTGATACCAATTGAATTTTTTACTAATAAGAACAATATGGTTATAATTCGACCATTTTTAAAAATCTATAATAATATTAGTAAGAATTGTTTAGAATTAAATAATTATTGAAAAACAATTTACATTGTATGGTGTATGGAGAGGGGGGGGCACAATTTTTCTACGCTGACTTCCATGAGATATAATTTTTGTTAAACATTCATTGAAGATTCATAATATTAGTGAAAGTGAACCGATTTGTTGAAGATTCATATTTTTGGGTTGAAAATTGAACTTTTTATAGAAAATTCGTCTTTTGCCTTGAAAATTCTACAGTTTGGTAGAAAATTCAAGTATTTGGTCAAAAATTTAATTTTTTTTTTCTATTGAAAATTCATGTCCTCGGGTTGCAAATTCTTCTTTTTTGTAAAAAAATTCGCTTTTGTAAATTGAAATATTGGTTTCAAATGGAATATTAACTATCCCAGTTTTTGTGAACTAAACATTTTAGATTAAAAATTCAACTAATTTGTTGAAAATTCGTCTTTTTTTGAAGTTAACAATTATTTTTTTAGCTGAAAATTCAACTATTCCATTTTTTGTTAAAAAGTTATCTTTTTTCTTAAACATTAAACTGTATGGTTGAATTTCATATTTATGGTTGAAATATCGTTGTTTTATGGTTAAACATTTTTCTTAAATGAAAATTCGTCTTTTTAGTAGAAAATTATATGTTTGAAAATTCGTCGCAATAAAAAATGACTAGTAATTAAAACTTTTGATATTTTCACTTCAAGCTGAATGACTTACAGTTTTACTTGTGTTATGCATTAACCTTAAAACTTGCATTAATAATTTGCATTAAAAAAAACTATTTTTCATTATTTATATTTGAATTTTCGCGGAACTTCGACTAGAACAGTTAGCGCTACCTAGCGGCTGGTGTTGGTTTGAGCAGTGGTGGTCCGTCCGTAGCATGATCCGTAGCGTCCGTAGCATTCGTAATCGTAGTGGGTAGCAAGCCGCAAGTCGTAGGTGTTACTTTTCGGCTTTTGTTTGCTGAAAAAAAGTCTCGAACCTGTCTACGATTTCAAAAAATTCCAGATTTAGAGGTAATTTACTAAAATAATAATAATTCCTTAAAATTCTGTAGAATTCTTCGTTCAAGCTAAGCGAAATCATTTATACCTGGTAATTGCCGCATACATTATACTTAGTTTCAGCGATTTCCATTATTTGTCGCTTTGCTGTGCAGATTTTTGCACCAATTTTTCATTTAATGATTAAAAACAATATTTACCAATTATTAAATTGTTCAATATCACCTGATACATTTTATATTCCTGTATAAATCTAATCAAATTAATTAATTTTTGTGGTAACTGTAACAATTATTTGAATTTTTAATTATATGCGAAAACATAATCAGGGTCCGGGTATAATTAATTGGTTGAATTACAAAAACAGTGACCTCTGGTAATCTAAAATTAGAAATGCTTGATATTAAATTCCTAATGAGATGAGAAATATTTTCATAGAGTCTATAAAGATTTGTGTAATAATATTTTATTGACTTACTGGAGAAATATTTGTCTAATTGGTTTTTTTTTTTCTTCAAAAAATACCAAATCCAAAAACAGAAGTGAACTTTCTTATAAATAAAGGATTGCCGCACAGTTATTTAAATCACTTTTAGTCACTTCTTTAAGAAAAAGTCAATAATGTCAATTGTTTTTAAAGAAAAGGCAACCTTAGTCACTAATCCATCTTATTTTATATTTCATTTGAAAAAAATTATTTTATCCATGTTTTCAAGAAGCTTAATTTAAAAAAAATTTTTGTTGCTTAAATGCAAACTTAATTAATATAACTCAATAATTAATCTTTTTGGATGCAAATTTTTTTCTTTGATCGTAAATTTAATATTTCTGTTAAAAATTAACTTTTTTTGTGGTCATATTTTTTGTTCGAAAAATAATATAAAAAAAATAATATTTTTTTTTGTAAATTAAACTTTCTTCTGGAAAACTCGTATTTTTCACTCGAACAATGAACTGATATTGTTGAAAATTAAACTGTTTTTGTTTGCAGTTTTCTGTTTCCAAATGTAAATCATCAAAATATATGTATTAATAAATAATAATAATTTTATACAAAAATAAGTAAGTTTTTCCATTTTTTCAAGTACATTAATATCTGTGGCAACCCTGTATAAATATATCAGAATTTTTTTTCTGTTTATCGTACTAATTCTTATTCATATTACGTTATGCTTATAAATACTTTTCTGCTATAAATCATCAAAATGTAATTCTTTTATCAATTATGTATTTAAAAACACGTTCATAGGTCACGACTTTATCACACTTCGCTACATCTAAAGGAACCATAAATAAAAATATCTCACACGATGCGAATACTCTTACTATTCTCAATTTTCACAATTCTCCTGAGTTGTGGTACAGCATGGCGAACATTTTTACGGGGCAGGAGTAATAATGGCAACTTGGGAGTTCCAAATTTATCCAAAGATTATGATTTGCCAACCGAACAATGGTTTAAACAATCCCTGGACCATTTCAACCCAACCGACGCAAGGACTTGGGAGCAGGTAAATCTGAACAAAAATTATCATTAGTTTTATCAAAATCAAAGTCGAGGACCCTCACTTCTTTTGATTTCAGCTAGCTCCACAAAATCTCTGAATTGTTTAATAAAATGCATTTGGAAGCTTAAAGTATTCCGAAATCTACGATCTGACCACTTTTATCCGAAAAATTTCAATTGTTAGGAGGCAAAATATCCTAAAAAAAGGGGTTTTTCGGTCCCCTTTTTCAAGCGTTGACTTTCACCCGTTCCCAGAACGATGTTGACGTTAGGAAAAATCTTCAAAAATGCACAGATATTCATGCAAAATTCCTTAATTTCACGAGATTTTGTAATGTTTTAGTGGATTTCGAAGAATTTATTCAAGAGAAGTAAGGTATTAGAGTTTCAAAGATTTTAACAGATTTGAAATTATTTTTTGAAATTCACTTTGAATTCTTCGTAATCTATCCTGAATTCTTTGAAATATTTTATTTAAATCAATTCGTCTAATTTTACTCAGTTTTACGTGATTCAATGCATTATTTTAAAGTTTAAAAGTTTTTCAATTAAAAAGGTTACAAGTAATTTTTAATTGCTTTCAGTAATTTAATGGGATTTCAAAGGATTTGCAATATTTTAGGGCATTGTAAAAGATTCCTCGGCGTTTTCAAGAGCTTTAAAAAGTTTCAAAGGATTTCAAAAGGTATCAAAGGATTTGAAATATTTTAGGAAAAAGATTTAAAAGAGATTTAAACAATTTTAGGAGATTTTCAAGGATTTTAATGGTGTTAAGGAATTTTAAAAAATATTTATGGAAGATATGGAAGGATTGTCAGGATCTGTAAGGTTATCGGTTATTGTAAAAGATTCCAAGGGATTTTATGCCTTATAGCATCAAATTTCATGTAATTTAACGGGATTTTACAATATTTCAATGTTTTTAAAGAATTTATTCACAATAAATGAGGGGTTTCGTAGAGTTTCAAATATTTTTTGCAATTTATTCAGAATTTGCCCTGAATTCTTATTAATTTATCCTGAATTATTTGTGATTCTTTTGAATTCTTCTAAATTCACTCCGTTTTACTCAATCCAATTGACTTTTAAATAGTTTTTGAATTGTTTTGAGTTCACTTACAATTATTTTTAGTTCAAATTGTTTTTTTTTTTCATGTATTTCATCGAGGTTGTCTCGTTTACATTAAATTCATTTAAATTCACTCAAATTTCGATTTTTTCAAACAAAAAAATTCAAATTCATTTTAATTCTTTTGAATTTTTGTAGTAAGTGATCACTTTTTTGGTTAGAAGTAAGTAGTTTCAAAGATTTGAATATATTTGTAATTATTTTTTGAAATTCACCTTAAATTCTTATTAATATAACCTGAATTCTCTTAAATTCCTTGGAATTCTCTAGAATTTTTTTCATTCGCTTGAGTTTATTTAAATTTCCTCAAGTCCACTTAATTCTGTAAATTTAACACAATTTTCAAAATTTTTTATTGAATTGACCTGGACGTTTCTTTAACGTTATCTTACATTCTAAAGCCTTTCATCAAATTCTTTTGAGTGTCCTTGAATTTTTCTAAGCACATCACTTATTTCAATGAAGTTTTTTCATACTTTTCAATTGTTTTCCATTCATTTCGTTTTTTTAATTTATCCTGCATTTTTATGAAATTCATCGAATTCTTCTCGTTTACCTAAAATTCCTTTGAATTATTTCAAATTTTACGGAAATCAATAGCATTAAAAAAAAGTCCAATTAATTTGAATTCTTTTAATTTAACTTCAATCAGGATGGCAACTGGACCGGGAAACTGGGAATTTTCTGAGACCGGGAATTTATTCCTTGATCGGGAATTTTATAATTAATATCTTTTTGAATTATGATATCATTGAGTTTGCAATGCGTATTTCAAAAATCTTTTGCTCAAAAAATTCTTTATTTTAGATTTTTATTTTCAAGTGTATATTTTAATTTAAAGAATTTTAAAGTGCAGTCTTGAAGACTTTCAAAATTAAAAGCGTTTAAAGTTTAAAATTTTGATTAAAAAACAGTAGATTTTATCAAGAGTAAATATAAATAAATGAATAAATAATTTTTCAAATGGATCTGTACTTTAAGTATTAAAAACTGAGAAATAATTTATTAATAAAATGATTCTAAATTCGTTCAAAGTTTAAGAATTTCCAGATTTTTACTATTTTAATTCGAAAGTCTTAGTCATTAAAAAAATGTAAAAGTGCGATTGACACTTTATCAACTATTTTCAACTTAAAAAATAACTTATTAATAAGATATTTGTAATTAAAGCTTTTATAAAATTAAAAATATTTTTGCAGACTATATGATTCAATTTTTAACCCATGTAATTTGATATTTTATAATTTAGAAAAAGAATTAGTATTTAATATGTAGAAATATTTCACTGTTCATTTAAGACAAGTAAATTGGAACCAAATAATTGAAACTAAACAGTTGAAATTGAATTCTTTTACATAGAAAGCTTTGAATCTCTAGAATTTCGAAGAGCATTTAAATTTTTGACGTTGCAATTTTTATTGTTCTATTTAAATTTAATAAAAATCTTTTTATCTTTTATTTGTAAATCTTTTTAAATATTCTGTTAAAATAATTTTTCAAAATGAAAAATGGTTTTCAATTTTGTTTTAACATACACTTCGTTCACATTATTTGATATCATTCAAGGTTCTAAATTAATTTTGAATCTTTAAAAATTCTAAATATCTCTTAAAATTAAGCTAATTTTTTCTAAAAATAATTAGTGTTCAATTGTCATTTATAAATCCAAGTTTAAAGAAAATTTAGTTCTGAAGTGCTGAAAAAATTTCAAAAATAATTTAAATTTGAAGAATTTCCAAAGAACTTCTATATTTCTCAAGACTTTGCAATAAAATTTTTAAAGCTTTTCAAGGATGCTAAAATTATTAAAAATGTAAATCACTTAGGTTCTAATTTAAGAACTTTTAGGTTAAAAAATTTAAATTTTTTAATTTTTAATGTTTCTAGCCTAAAATAACTTAATAATATTATTTTAAATATTTTTAAATTCACTATAAAACTGTTCATTTGAAAAGTGTCGTACCTTCCAGTTTATACGTATAAATTATTGAACATTTGAATACAATATTTTTGAATTGAAAAACTTTAAAACTTCAACTTTAAAAGTTTAAAATTCAAGAGTTCCACTTAGAATGCTTTTATGGAAAAATGTTTAGTATAGAATTATATTTTTGAGTTTTATTGACCGGGAAGAATGTTTGCAAACCGGGAAATGACAGGGAATTTTTTTCTTCGATTAGAACGGTCGCTCTGTTGTATTATTTTAAAGTAATTAATTTATCTGGAATTGGTTACCCTTTAAGTACGAAAAAACGACCCTATGAGCTTGAGAAAATTACCGTTTGATCCTTATATTTAATCCCACAGATACTGTGAGGCCTGTATTTTGCCCTCTAAGTATTGACAACAATTTTTAAGGAGAATTAAATCGGATATTAAACAATTCAGAGATTTTTTTGAGCGAGTTGCAATCAAAAGAAGGGAGAGGCCCTCACTTTAGTTAGGTTTGTTTCAAAGAAACAAAAATCCTATTTTCTGTTCAATTTATATTTTTATAGAGATACTTCCTCAACTCCGATTATTATAAACCAAATGGACCAGTTTTTGTAATGATTGGTGGAGAAGGCGAATCTAGTGCAAAATGGATGGTTGAAGGACAATGGATCGAATATGCGAAACAATTTGGAGCAATGTGCTTTTTGATTGAACATCGCTATTATGGAAAAAGCCAACCGACTTCGTAAGATTTATTTTATTTCATTAGACTAAACAAAATATTTTGTTAAACAAAATTCAGTTTTTAAACTTTTAGTTCAAAGCACAAATGTAGGAAGAATTCTCTGACAATCTCACAAAAAGCAAATATTCGTATCACGAATTTATTATTATTATTATCGACTATTATTTATATTATTACTGATTATTATTTAATCAATTTTTATTTTAATATTTATCCAATCACTTTAAATGTCACTTTAGACTACATAAAATGATTTGTATTAATAACATTTATCATCTTTAAAATTTCTATGATTTCAGTTAAAAATTATAGTTTTGACTGAGCAATTCTAAAATAGTTTTCTTTGAGGCCTCGAAACTAAAGTTCTTTTGCTTCAAAAACTTAAACTCGAAAATATTTGGTTTGACATTTCTTAACTTTTTTGAGGTTTTCAATTTCAAATTTGGGAATGTTGTAATTTCAAATTCAAATATTAAAATAAGTCAGGACAATATCACTAATAAAACTTAAAAATGTTATACTGAAAGATTCGAAGTAAATGTGAAATACAAAATTTAGATTAAAATATTCTAAATCTTTTAGTTAGAATTTCAAACGTACAAAATTGTCTGAATTTTCGGAAATTGTATGATATCAAAATGAAAGACTTAATAGTGCTTTTTTTAGGGTTTAGGATGTCAAATTTAACAATTTTGAGGTAAATACCTTCAGAATAAATTCAAACCAGTTTAAAATTAATCAAATAATTTATTAAATTCAAGCCGTAAAAATAAGATTTTATAATTTAAAATTGACAAATTTAATATAAGAAAAAAAGCTTAATTGCATTTAAAATTGAATTATATTTTGTTTGAGCATGTTCCAAAATATTGAGCATTTCAAACTCAGCTTTAAACGCATACAATTTCGAATTGAAATGCTAAACATTGAAATTGTGCAATTTTAAAAATAGGAATCATAGCGATCTTATTTTTTACCTTTTAATTTTTGTATTTCCAAGCCTAGTCGTTTATTTTCAAGTTATCAGTTCTCCACTTTAGACTAAACTCATTGAATTTTAAAAATCGTGATGCACAATTTGAAAATAATTAATTATTCTTAATAAAATTGTTTCAAGATCCTAATTTAAAAACGCTTCCATTTAGAATTTTTTACTTTTTAATGCTTCAAGTTTGAATTCATACATTTGAAAGTTTCCAATTAGGAAGCATATCATTTTCAAAGTTTTTAGAATAATTAAACTTCACTTTGCATGTTACTTGAAGCTGTTTCATTTTTGCGACCTTGAAAATAAATAATTTTTTTCTAGAGCCTGAATTTGAAAATATTTGGTTTGAAATTTCTTCATGTTTGGATGTTTCCGATTTCAAATTTCACAATGCTGTAAGTTCAAACCAAATTGTTAAAAATTTCATGACAATTTCGCTATTAATCTTTAGAAATTGCAAAATTTCATATTGAAATCCTTCATAGTCACTTTTAAATGTAATATATTTAGGTTTAAATATTCTAAATTGATTGGTTTCAATTTTAAACGTTCAAAATGGTTTTTAATTGATTCTTTGAAATCGTTGAGTGTCAAATTAAAATACTTGATAGTTTCACGATTTTCAATTAAATGCTTTCAAAATAAATTTAAAACAATTAAAAATTATGACAACAATTTCTCAAATTTAAACCATAAAAACGAAAAGATGTTAGAATAAAGAATTTAAAATTTAATTCTTTTTTATTCTAAAATGTTCCCAAATACTGAACGTTTCAAATTTAAATTTAAAAAAATTGGATTGAAAAGCTTAAAATTGTGCCATTACCTACATTACAATCATTTATAGCAATAGCTCTTTGTATTCTTTTATATAATTTTTCATTTTTAATGTTATAATGTTAAAATTGCCTGATTTGTACTTTAAAACATTCAAACTTATTTTTAATTTACCTTATTTTAATCGCTTCGAATTGAAAATTATTTAAATTCAAAAGTTAATGTTTTAAATTCTTCAATTTTGAACGCTTTTAATTCGAAATAATAACTATTTATATTCCTAAGAATTTTAAATGATCTAATTTTTGAAATTCGAATCTAAAAGTATTTTAATTTTTAGTCTTTTGAAATTGTCCTACATATTATCAAAATTTCAATCTAAAATAATCCAATTTCAAGATACTCAAATTAATTTTTTTTTTTTTTGAAATTTTAAATACAAAATGATACTACTTCAACTCCTTTCTAAGGAAATAGTCAAATTTTCAAACTTTTAGTCTGAAATTCTTCAATTTTGAAAGTATCTGATTAAAAAATTTTCAATATCAAACGCTTTCAATTTTTATTTATTCAGTTATAAATCTTTTTTTTTAATGATGCAAGTTCAATTCCTTTTTATTCCATTAGAAATTTTCCCTCTTTTTCAAAACTTTACTTAATCTAAAGTTGGTTAATTTTGAAAGTTTTCAATTCAAACGCGTTCAATTATTTCCACACAATTTCAAACGCTTTTAATTTGAAATAATGAATGATTAATTATTGAACAAAAAAATATTTAAATTCCTAATAATTAAATTTTTGTTTCATAATTGATTTTTATATTTGTTATATTTTGAATGTTATGAAATAAACTAGTCCATTTTAACTTAAACAACTTCTAGGATGGGTCAAACATATAATGAACAAATGGTGATTGAAACAACATTTAATCATTTTAAATTAAATCCCTGCAGAATAAATTCAAAACCACGTAAAATTCAGAAAATTATTGATTAAATTCAAGCTTTTTTTAAAATGAGAACGTTTTTTTTTATCATGCATTTAAAGTGGAATTATATTCTGTTTGAAAATATTCAAAAAAATTTAACATTTCAAACTTAAATTTAAAAGAAAAATACAATTTCGAATTGAAAAGACTCGAAATTAAAATTGTGTTATTTTTGAGCGTGTCAACCCATAGGAGGTTTAAAAAATATGTCGTTGAGATACATTCTTTGTTCTTGTGATTCCGGCACGGAATCTTCGAAAATACTAAAAATAATAATTTATTATTGTCTGAGAGTAATCTTGAAAGCTAAAAAATATCCTTTTCTTCTTTATAATGTTCAGGGTGATCGCTGGATCAGGAAACCTAGAAAACCGGGAAATGAGCGTGAATTTTTTTTACCGGCAATTTTACAAAATTTTTAGATTGAAAATTTTGTCCAACTTTTATTTCAACCGTTTTTTAAATAATTGGTTAAATTGTGATTTTTATTAATCATGATATCATTCAGATTAAAAATTTAAAAATTAGAACCATTTAAAATAGAAGATTTTTTATTTAAAAGAAACATCTTTAGTTGATTAACTGTAAATATATTTAATCATGATTTTTAAAATTGATTTTTACTTTAAAAATTAAAAACTGAATAATAATTTATTTTACAAGATGATTGGGAACCATTTCACAATTTTAGAATTTTCAGATTTTAACGTCAAAATAATATATTTATAATTGAAGGCTTTTATTAAATTTCAAATATTATTTCAGTCTAAAATATTCCATTTTTAAATAATTTAATTGAAAAATTTTCAATTAAGAAAAAGAACAATTACTTAATATTTACAAATATTTTACTTTTCATTTAAAGTCAATATTTATAAATTAAATATTCATAATCAAATAATAAAAAAAAGTTTCGAACGTTGCAATTTTAATTTTTGTGTTTAAAACAAATTGATTTGTAAGTCAAAGTGTCTACGTGTATCAACAAAATCCGGCTTTTTATAAAAAAACTTCGTTACAAATAGTGCTCTGCCTAATTTGAAATCAAGTAGAGATTTTGACAGATTTCGAACAAAAACTGTAGAAGCTTTTTAAGAATTTGCAAAGGCTTCAGAAGAATAAATAACATTTCCTATTTCTTCAATTTGGTATGATTTAAAAAAATTTGTAGAAAAAATTCGAATCAGTTTAAAATCTGTTTAGAAGTTCTGAAAAAATAAATAAAAAATTTAACAAAAATGTCAAATAACATGTAATTGTTTTAAGATTTTGAAATAAAATTTTGAAGCATTTTAAGGATTTTTAAACTATATAAATAAAAATAAATTTTAATTTAAGAAGTGTTTAGTTTATAAAAAAAATGTATTTGTTCAATTTTTAATGTTTCTAGCTTAAAATTCCTTAAAATGATATAATTTGGGGTTTCTAAATGCATTGAATAATTCTTCATTTTAGAGCATTGGAAATAACTTGGATTTGTATTTTTTAAACCGAATCTGAATCTTAAAGCTCTATAATAATGTGTAAAGTTGAAAAAATTTTAATTTCTGATTTAATTGCATTAAATTTTTAATTGTTTTGTTAAAAAGTGTTAGGAGTTTCCATTTTCCACTTGTAAATTATTCAGAATTTGAATTCGACATTTTTAAATTTAAAAAATTTTAAAGTTCATTTTATAAATGTTAAAATTCAAGTGTTCCTCTTTGAGTGATTTATTTTGCAGCTCAGTTTTTATTACTTCAAATGGAAATTTTTTTGGCTTTAGAGTTTGAATATTTTAATTTCATTGACCGTTAAAATTGTTTGAGAACCAGGAAAAAACCGGAAAATGGCCAGGAATTTTTTTCGTTAATTGAAACGTCCACCCTTAATGTTTCAAACTCTGTCCAAAACAAATTGAAATTGAAAATTAATATTTGATTTATTTGCAGTGATCTGAGCGTGAAAAATCTGGTTTATTTGAATTCTGAACAGGCGTTGGCCGATGTTGCGTATTTTATCGAAGGAATGACTCACTTGCATCAAATTCCGCACGGTACAAAATGGATTGCATATGGTGGCTCATACGCAGGATCATTGGCTGCTTGGATGCGTTCAAAATATCCACATTTGGTACATGGTGCTGTCTCAACAAGCGGCCCACTTCTGGCCCAAATAGATTTCCAACGTTAGTAAAAAATAGATTTACGTTAACAAAATTTTAATCTTAATATGTGGGCGGCCACATGAAAGTCGTCCTTATGGTCGGTATGGAGTTACCTATAGGGTCAAATAGAGTCAATAGAGTCAATAGAGTCGCTTAAGTATTTTTTCAGTTGGAAGTTCAAAAAATCGTGTTTCGAAAAAAAGCATCTAAATTTGACTTTCGGTTGCTTTCGAAACATAGGTTTAGTGCAAATATGGACAGTGGTTATACTGCCCAGGCGAACTGTGAGAACCTGGGATTTTGAGTACCGGGAAGTAGCCGACATTTTTTTGATAATCGGGAATTTTTCAGATTTAATCCTTCACGAGAAAATTTTTTTTGAGTTTTAATGAATTAATTTTTTTTTTTAAAATACTTATTTGTTGGTTGAAAACTAATTAGTTTTATTTGAAAGTCTACTACTTGGTTGGAAATTGATTTTTTTTGGCAGAAAAGCCAAAAAAGTGCGTCTCTGCTTTTAATTTAAAATTAAAATATATTTTGTTTGAAATATTAATTTATTGAATTGTTTGTTAATAATTTCTCTTTTTTGTGTCGAAATTCAACTACTTGGCTAAAAGTTGGACTACTTTGTTTAAAAATAATCTTTTTGTTGAAGTTTCATAATTTTAGTTAAAAATTCATCTTTTTGTTTGAAACTTTTTGTTTTTTGAAAGAAAATTAATCTTCTTGGTTGAAGATTCATGTTATTGGTTTAAAAATCAACTATTTGGTTGAAACTCAACTTTATTGTTGAAAATTCATATTTTTCATGTATTTGGCTAAAAGTTAAACTACTTTGTTTAGAATAATTTTTTGTAAATATAAGGAAGCGGCCATAGGGATCCTTTTCATGTGGCAGCCCAAATATTATAATTAAATTTTAGAGTAGTCATAATATCAATTTTTTATAGTAATTTTTCTTAAGTTTAAAAATTGAAGTCGATCTTTTCCTATATTTTGTGCATTGCCTAAATATTACTTCATTTTTGTTCAAACTATTATCTCTAATTTATATTCCGAACTAATGTTATAATGTTGAAATTGTCCGATTTTTAGTTGAAGGTTTTAAAAAATGAATAATTTAAAATTGACAAATATTTGTTTTGCAAAGTTAATGAATTAATAATAATTCTGAATCAAGAGAAAAAATTTAATTATCTTGAATTCATACCTTAAGAATTGAATAAATATTTAGTCTTTAATGTCTAAAATTTTAGTGTTCTGAATTTTCATCTTAAACGCTAAATTTTTCATTTTTTTCCTGATAAGTTTTAACTTTGCATTTCAAAATGAAGTTTGAAAAGCAAAATTAACCATTTGAAAGAATGTATATTTAAAAGATTTGAATTTACATTAAATAATTGAAAAGGTAAATGGTTTGCGTACAAAAAAAGTTTTACTATAATAATTTTTCATGACTAAAATTTTTGTTAATTTTAAATGAAGTTCCGATTTGTTAAATTTTCAACATTCCGTAGTAGAATTGTTCTATTTCATTGTTTCTAATTTAAAATCAATTTAGTTTGAACGTTCTTTTTTTGTTATCAATAATTAACTTTTCAGGGTTTAAAACTGAAAAATTGTCCATTTTGAATGGGAGAAAATTAGAGATTTGTTTTTTACAGTAATAAAAATACCGTACAATATTTTTGAATTGATAGCCCTAATGATTCAATAATTTTAAATTGCAGTCCTTCTGAATCGAAAATAGTTTCAAATTCAAATATTAAAAATGTCAGGACAATTTCACTAAAGCCTTGATCCTCATTTTATATTTAATCATTTTATTAGATTTAAATATTCTAAATTGTTTGTTTTTAATTTTGAACGAGCAGAATTTGTCTGTTTTTTTAATTCTTCAAAATCTTCGATTAAATAATTGAAAAAAATGATAGTTGTACAATTTTCAATTTAAAAGTTTTGCAATTAAACATTTTTTAATTCGCTGCCTCCAGAAGAAATTCAAAACAATGTCAAATCAAGAAAATTAATAAAATTCTTTTTATTTGAAAATGTTCGGGAAGATTGAACATTTAAAATTCAAAGTAAAAAGAATTTAAATTGAAAAGTTTAAAATTATACAATTTAAAATATTGGAACCATAGATATCTTAAATTGTATTATTTTTTAATTTTTTAATTGCAATGTAATATCTTAAAATGTTCCGACTTTTAATTCATAGATTTTCAAAAATGAATATCATTGAAAATTGAATAATATTTCATTGGAATTTCAAGAGTGAATAATTCAATATGAAAGGTTGAAAATTAAACGATTTGATATTAAAATGTTAAAAATTGTGTTTTTAAAATCAAAATAGATCCCAATCCAATCTGAAACTGATTCCCCAGTAATTGAATAATTCGTTTAATTTTGCATGGTTATGATTTTAGCGCTCTGAATTTTTCCTTTTTATAAGTATTAATTTTGCAATTTAAACTAAAATGTTTGAATTTTGAGAAATCTAGTCCCCAATCTGAAAATTGTTAATTTCTATATGATTTAAATTGACTGAAAATAATTAAAATTTTAAGATACAATGAAACTTCCATAATTCGAAGTGGCATGGGGCGTGGGAAAAATTCAAATGATCGACTAATTGAGTTTTCAGGCGATATCTTAATAAATGAATAATCAGTAAAAATAATTTAGGTTTATTATAATAATTATAAATAATAATAAAATAAATTAATCATTTTTATTTTGTCACATAAATTTAACGTTTTATAATTATTTTTCTCTTATATTACACAAAATTGTCAACTTTAGAATTCATATGGGAAATTTAGACTTCACCTTCATGTGAATTTTAATATTAAATAATAATTTTTTTACTTAATAACAATTTAAAATTGTCCAAATGTAATGGCTTCGAATTAAAAATTATTTAAATTCAAACATTTTCAATTTTAAATTATTTCATTTTGAATGCTTTTAATTGGAAATAATAAAATTTTTAACGTTTTGAAATTTTCGAAACTTTAATCTGAAATTATTCCAGTTTGAGATTTTCTAATTTAAAACAAAATTGTTCAATTCTCCAAATTTTAATCTGAAATTTTCAGTTTTAGTAGCTTCTGATTTCAAATTTGTCAATTTCGAACTATTTAATTGTGAATAAAGAAATAATTTGATTACAGAATATTACGTTATCGTGGAAAGTTCATTGAAAACTCACTCTCAAGATTGTGTGGACGCGATTGCAGCAGCCAATAGACAAATCCACATAATGCTGCGCCACCCTCTTGGGCAGAAGGGCATCGCAAAAAAATTCAAGTGAGTAAATCCCCTCTAAAAATTGGAATAAGTATTTTATAATCAAAGAACATAAAAAATGCCGTAAGTTCACTTTTTTCAAATATAAAATTGATGATTTCCTATCAAAAATCCAGAATCTGTATTTCAGGTTCTGCATCACCAAAACACGATTATCTCTATTTACCCTTTTCTTGCGGAACGTCAGAATTTATATTCTGAAATAACATCAATTGCTTCCATGCGTAGAATTTTAATTGTGGTTTATTAAATCACAGACTTCACACTCTTTCCTCTATTCCACTTTTCCCCCCTTTTTAAAGGAATTCCTGTTTTCTAAGAGGTTTCAGTTTTTCACTTGTTTTAGCTTAAATGAGAACTGAAGTAATAGAACCCAATAAAAAAATCCAAATATTTTTGGTTGAAAGGAAATTCTTTTCAATAGAAGAGTCTACTATTATATTTTTGGTTCAGAAATCATCTCTTTTCGTTGAAAATTCATCTTTTGATAGAAAAGTAATCTTTTTTTTGTTAAAAATTCGATTATTTTTTGGCAAATTTCAGTATTTTGTTAATAATTCAACTATTTCGTTACAAAGGTCGAAAATTTAACTGTTTTGTATTTACCTGAAGTTCGGAACGTTAAAATCACAAAGGAATTCGACTTTTCGGATAGAAAATCCGTCCTTTTCGATTGAAGATTTTTTTTAGTTGAAAATTAATCTTTTTTGGTTAAAAATTCTACTATTGTTTTGAGCATTAAATTAATTTGTTGAAAATTCAACTATTGTCTTAAAAAACAATCTACCTTGGTCACAAATTGAACTGAATAAAAATCTGTCCTTTTGGAGTAAATTTCCATTTTTTAATTGAAAAGTCTACTATTATATTTCTGGTTAATTATTCATCTCTTTTGGCCAACAATTCACCTATTTTGCTGAAAATTTGTCTTTCTAGCTACCAAATTGGACGTTTTTGATTGAAAATTCATTTTTTGATAGACAATTTGTCTTTTTAGATTGAAAATAGATTATTTTTCATTGAAAAGACTACTATTATATTTTTTGTTCGAAATTCATCTCTTTTAGTTAAAAATTCGACTATTTGGTGGAAAACGTAATTATTTTGTTAAAAATGTAACTATTTTATTAAAAAGTCATATATATTTGGTCGAAAATTCAACAGATTTTCCAAATTATGTTTTTCCTGCAAATATTGTTTCAAATACAATTAAAAATAATGTATCATGAATTTATTTTGTAATATATTATTTGCAATGCAAATTAATTCATATTTTAGCACTGTTTCTATTTTACAAAGCCATCAGTAAACAATTTCGTTAATTTGAACATTCAAAACGTTAAGCACATCTGTTTTGTTGAGCATTCATATTTTTGTATACAATATCCATTCCTTTTGGATCTTAAATTCATCTTCTAGTAGAAAATTATTCTTTTTCGGTTGAAACTTCATCTTTTACGGTTGAAAGTTAATTATTTTTAATTAAAAAGTCCGCTTCTGCATTTTTGGTCCAGAATTTAGTTCTTTTGGTTAAACATTTAATTATTTTGTTGAAAATTCAACTGCTTTGTTGAGCATTCGACGATTAAAAATTCCTCTTTTATCGTTCAAAGTTAATTATTTTCATGTGGAAAGTCTAATATCATATTCGAAATTTAGAATTCATCTCTTTTGGTAAAAAATGATATAATTTTGTGAAAACATTACTTATTTTGTTGAGAATTCGTCTCTTTTGACATAAAATCCGTTCTTTTGAATTAAAAATTCATCTTTTAGTAGAAAATTCATGATTTTTGTTTCAAAATTCATCTTTTATGGCTGAAAGTTATTTATTGTTAATTGAAAAGTCTACTCTTATATTTTTGGTCTAGAATTCATCTTTTATTTGGTTATAAATTCTACTATCAGGTTAAAAACTGAATTATTTTGCTAAAAATTCAACTGTTTTGTTGAACTTTCGTTTTTTTTAGATAAAAAATTCATGCCTTTAAATTGAAAATTCATTTTAGGTAGAAAAGTCATATTTTTTGGTTGCATATTCATCTTTCTTGTACTCATCGATATCCTCTTTTATAAGATTCGATTTTTTTAGCTTGAAAATGTAACTGTTTGGAAATCCAAGTTTTTTCTTTGAAACTTATTCTTTTTTGTTTTCAAATTCAATCATTTGTTTGTAGATTCATCTTCGTACGTTTAAAATGCAACTATTTGAATAAAAAAATTGTTGTTTGGTTGAAAAATCATTTTTCTTGGTGGAAAATTACCTTTTGTTTAAATTCATCTTTTCGCGTTTAAAAGTCAAAAAAATTCTGAATAATTCGACTTTCTAAATAGAAAAATGAAATCTTTTGTTAAAAAAGTAATGTATTTCAACTTAAATCTTAGGAATATGCTACAAGGGTGTTCAACGACGTTGATAACCTTGAAAACCTTTTACGGGAACTTTGAATTAAGTTTTTTTCATTTCTTTTAAGACAGTTATTTTATTGAAATGCGAAAAACTTCTGAAAAGTTTTTTATTTATTAAGGTATAATTGATCTTTTACTCATTACAGAATAAATAACGAGAATTTTAATTATTCTTTGCAGACTTTACCAATTAGTTTATAGATTGCAAAGCACAGACTAAAAATTGTGAGTAATTCTATAATTTTTTTATTTTGTCTCCGCTCCTAGAATGTTAAAATATAAATTTTTTGGTGATATTCAACTTACTGCTCGATTTTCAAATAATTCAATGATTTCAACGAATAGAAAAGATTTCAAAAACCAAAATTTAAGAGAAATTTCCCAAAGATTGTCCAAGATTTTAAAATTTTCAAAAGATTTCAAAGATTTTATAAGGATTTCAAAAAAATGTCACAAAGATTGCAGTGGTTTTAAGGATTTCAAATATTTGACGAAAATTTAAAAAAATTTCAAAATATTTGACAGAAATTTCAAGATTTCACAAAGACTTACGATTCGAAAGAATTCACAAAGATTTCAAATGATATCAAAGATTTTAAAAAGATTTTAAGGATTTCAAAACGACTAATGACCGCAAAAAATTAAGAATTTGTTTACTTATGGTTCTGCTTTCTTTAAAAATTGTTGGCCAATAAAACTTGAGATGGCTCATTTTTTAAATCTGTTACAAAAGGTTATTTCATTATTTGATGTGAAAGAACGGAGACCTGGAAAACCTTGATTTCTTGACGAGGAAATCCTGGAAAAGATCTTGAGTTTCGTTCCTAAGAATAGCTGGACACTCTGGCTACCAACAATAATTTTATTTAAAAGAATTTATTATTTATACCTTGTTTTGAGAAAATTTTGGACTGATAAGTCTGAAATCACTTTTGCAATAATTTACATGATGTATTTTACTTTGAAGTTCTAAAATTTTAAATTCTTTTTTAAATTTGGAGTTCTTTAATCAAAATAATTCAATTATATGACTTTTTTAGCTTGTGCGATCCAATTGATTCAGGTCACACGAAGAAAACTGACATTGCCAACTTGTACGAAACCCTGGCTGGAAATTTGGCCGATATTGTTCAGTACAATAAGGATAATCGCAACGGTAGTCATTACACAATTGATACAGTCTGCGATATTTTGGTCGATCAGAAACGAGGAACTCCGGTCGACAGATTTGCGGAAGTCAGCAATATGATGTTGACAGTTGGTAAAGAAAAATGTTTGGATTACAGCTACACGAAAATGGTTAATGAGCTGAGGAATATTACCTGGAAAGACCAGAAAATTATGGGAGGTAAATATATATTGGAATTGTTTATGTTAAATCATATAATTTATTCAACAGAAGGGAAAATGGATTAATTTGTCGAACCAGGATAAAACGACTTTAAATTTGTGGATCACAGCGGTTCAGTAGTACTTTGGCCGGTTTTGGATTTATTTTCATGTTAGCTAACTTTGATAAATATGTAGAACACTTCAGCACTTTCTACTAGTAAAAATACATCAGATAAAGGTTTATAAAGATCAGTTATTGAAAATGTGATAAACAGCAGATTTGAAAAATGTTCATGTTTGACTTTTAAAAATGTCTTTTTATCAGTAGCTAGATTCATCATATTTTCTGGTAAACAATTATAATATTTAATTGAAAATTGAATAATTTTGTTAAAATTTAACATTTTTTGACATGAAAAATCTTTTTTAATTTAAAAGTTAACTATTTTGTTGGAAATTTGTCTTTTTTGCTTGAAAATCTTTCTTGACTGAAAAATGTTTATTGGTATAAAAATCAACTACTTTGTTTGAAATTTTTTGTTTGTTGAATTCAACTATTTTTGATTTAAAATAAACATATTTTTACTTAAAATATCAACTATTACATTTATCATAGAGAATTCGTTTTTCATCGTTGAAAATTAAATTATTTGATTGAAAGTTCAAGTATTTTGTTGACAATTAAAAAAAAATTGTTTAAAAAGTCATCCTTTTTGGTTGAAAGTTTTATTATTATATAAAGTTGAACTATTTGGTTGGAAATTAAATGTTTAATTAAAAATTCATATTTTTAGGTTGAAGCTTTAACTGTTTTGCTTGTCAAATTGTCTATTTGGCTTGAAAATTTACCAACTTGACTGACAAATTTTTTATTTCATCGCTGAAAAATCTTTTTTAATGGAAAAGTCAACTATTTTGTTGAAAATTCATTTTTTTGGCTTAAAAATTAAACATTTTGGTTAAAAAATTTTTTCTTTCTTTAATAAAAAATATTTTTGTGTTGAAAAATCAACTATAATTTTAAATGTCGTCTTTTTGGACGAATTATTTGTTTATTGAAAATCGTTGAGAATTCGTTTTTCATGGTTCAAAATTATACTATTTTCTTAAAAAATCCAATTATTTAGATGAATATTAACTTTTTTGTTGATTTTTTGTCTTTTTAGCAATATTTGGTTGAAATACTATGCCTTTCTTAACTAAAAAATCTTTTTTGGTTCAAAAATCAACTATTTTGTTAAAAATTAATCTTTTTGGCTGAATTAAACTATTTTTTATTTAAAATAAAAATCTTTCAGTCAAAAGATGAACTATTACATTCATCGTTAAAAATTATTTTTTCATGGTTGAAAATTTAATTGTTTGGTCAAAAGTTGAATTATTCTGTTGAAAATTCAACAACTTTAAAAAGAGTCATCTTTTTTGCTTGAAAATCCAAACAGTTGTTGAAAACTTACTTTTTTTATTGAAAGTTTACATTTTCATGAAAAAATAACGGGTTTGTAGAGAATTCGTATTTTTTACCTGAAAATTCAACGATTTTGTTGAAAGATTGTTTATTTTTTGCAAAAAAAAACTTTTTTTATTGGCAAATCAACTATTTTGTTTAAAATTCCTTTTTTTAGTTTGAAAATTAAACAATTTGGTTAAATTTTTGTCTTTCTTAGCTCAAAAATCTTTTTTATTGAAAAGAAAACTAATTTGTTAAAAATTCGTCCTGCTAGATGAATTAAATTATTTTTATTTAAAATTGAAATTTTTTTCGTTAAAATTAATTAATGTTAATATAGTCGAAGATTAATTATATTGTTAAAATATTACAAATTTTTTAGAAGTTCACCCATTTCGGTTGGAGTTCAATTGATTTGAGAAAAGTCGTCTTTTTGGCTTAAAAATTAGTTTCTTTGTTTAAAGATTCAGAATTGTATTTGAGAATATAACTATTTTGTTGAAAATTCGTCTTTTTGGGTTGAAAATTCAACTATATTTCTTGAATCTATTCAGCAGAATATTAAATTTTTGTTGGCATTTCATATTTTAGAGTTAAACATTGAACTGTTTTTTTAGAAAATCCCTATTTTTTCTTTGAAGATTGAACAACTTGGTTAAAAGATGAACTATTTTGTTGAAAATCGTCTTTTTGGCTTGAAAATTAATTTTTTTGCTTGAAAATTCATCATTATAATTGGAAATTCATCTGTGATTGACAATTTAACTATTTTGTTAAAAAATAATATATAATAATATAATAGTATAAATATTATTTTATTCAAAAGAATTTATTCTCCTATTTTCGTAAAAAAATCTTCTTATTTCTCGTGATTTTAGAGCATTTTGGCTTGTCTAACCTGTAATATTATATAATAAAAAATAAAAATAATCTCTATAAAACTTGAAACTATAGAAATTGTGAAATCTTTGGAGTTTAATTTCTCGTTAACGTTTAGAAAATATTTATAAAAAGAAGATAATTGGGTCAAAATTGTCAATTTTAGATGTTTCGGGGTATTTTTACACTTGAGGGGGAAATGGGGATTAGGTAAAAAAGGAACCGTACTGTGATCCCTGTAAATAAAAACAATATTTGTCCTTGAAATAAATTAATTATAGACGAATTTTCAACTTTTTGTGATGAAATTAAACTTATTGCCCCTCCTCACTTTTAGGTTTCTAATGTTTTGATAATTTATTATTGATTATTTTCTATTTTTTCTTTCAAATTTTTAACAGGTCGCCAGTGGGTTTATCAAACTTGTACAGAATTTGGCTTCTTCCAAACTTCAACAGCTCGGCCTACTTTGTTCAGTGACACTTTCCCAGCTGAATTTTTCATCGACCAATGTTCTGATATTTTTGGACCAAGGTATAAAATTTCAGTTTCCTTTCAGAATACTTGTGATTTTTTAATTTATTTAATTAATTTCATACCTTTTGTTTTGCGTCTTTTAGATATCGTCATGTTTTGGATTCAGGCGTAGAACGCACTAACACTTTGTATGGAGCTCTCGATTTGGAAGCATCAAACGTTGTTTATGTTCATGGATCCATTGATCCCTGGCATGCTTTGGGAATTATCGAGTCCACGCATCCAGATTCTCCTGCTATTTATATAGATGGTAGAGTACTTTTCCATTTTAATTTATACCAGGGATCACAACGGTTTAGTAATTCAATTTTTCTAGTTAAAAAAGGGAATTTTTTTCCGAAAATGGATACCAGGGTGGCGGTGTAGAAAAGTGATTTAAAGAAAAAATATCAAAAATCAGAGAATTTCTGTAATAATTAACTGTAAAAAATAATTAGGGCTGCTACATTTTTACTATTAATCAATTTTTTCTCAAATTAATTTTTAGTCACTTTTAAAAATTATAAGATCACATTAGTCGCTTTTCTTTCAATAAACTAACTCAGGGGTACAATTCAGATCTATACTTAATTTTAATTTCTTGAATTCTTTCGAAATATGTCAGATTATTTTTAAAGATTCCCAAAAGATATTTAAATAAATTTCAATAACTTGCAGGGACTTTTAAGATTTTAGGGTATTTTTTAAATTTCTAAGGCATCTCAAGAGCTTTTAATTTGAAATATTTTAGGGAATTTAAAAATATTCTAGGGAATAATTAATTAATTTCATTAATTTATATGATTTCAAAGTTTTTGTAATATATTATAATAGGATAATGTTTTTTCTGGCAATTTAAAAGATATGAAACGATTTTACAGGATCCATAAGGTTTTAAGACATTTAAAAATATTTAACGTTATTTTATAAGGATTTTATTTGTTTTAAGGGATTTTAAAGGAATCAAAGTATTTTAACACATTTTCCAGGATTTCAGAAAATATCATCGAATTTTACGGGATTTTATTATATTTTATTGGATTTAAAAAATCTATATACGGGAAGTGAGGTATTTTTTTGTAGGGTTTCAAATATTTTATGAATTTAGGAATTAGTTTTTGAAATTCACCCTGAATTCTTATTCATTACCCTGAATTCTTTTTTAATTCTTTGGAATTAAAAATTTAATTCAATTGATAAAATTATTATCTCAAGGATTTAGAATATTTTGAGGTATTTTTTAAAATTTTTTGGTATCATCAAGAGCTTGAAAAAATGTCAAGGGATTTCAAAGGATTCTAAAGAATTTGAAATAATTATTTCTAATTAATTTGAATCGTTTTGTAGTCACCAGTCACTTTTTTGGTTATAAATTAGTAGGGTTTCAAAGGTTCTAACAGACTATCAAATATTTTTTGTAATTTATTTGGATTTCGCCCTGAACTTGTATTAATGTATCCTAAATTTTTCTACATTTACTTAATTCTACTCAATTCGATGTATTTTTAAAAAGTATTTATTTGATTCATCTTGAAGTCTTTAAAAATCACATTCAATTCTTCGACATTTCATCAAATTCTTTTCAATTTCCTTTAATTTTTCTAAACTTTTTTCAAGCTCACTTCATTCAATTAATTTTTTCAAATTTTCTTTAAATCCCCTTGATTGCGTTTTAAATTCAGCTTGATTTTTTATTAATTTGTTCGAATTCTTATTTCCCTTAAATTCATCTAAATTCACTCAAATTTAACTGAAATCAGTGACATTTTTTGATTTTTAAAATTATTTCCCATTCATTTTAATTCTTTTTTGGTTATAAATTAGTAGAGTTTCAAAGATATGAAGCGATTTGAAATTATTATTTTTTTAATTCACCCTGAATTCTTTTGAGTTCTTTCTCATGAATTTTTTTAATTTATTTAAATTCTCCTAAATTTACTTAATTCTATTTAATACTATGAATTTTTTGAATTGAATAAATTTTTAATTTAATTTATCCTAAATTCTTTTAACCTCACTTAGAATTCTTATCTATTTCATCAAATCCTTTTGAATTCCCTTGAATTTTTCTAAGCTCATTACGAATTACTGAATTAAATGAAATTTTTTCATATTTTTACATTGGTTTCAATTCATTTGATTCTTTTTTTTTTAATTCGCCTTGAAATTGTATGGATTTCTTTGAAGTCTTGTCGCAATTTGAAAGTTCCGTCTTTTACGGTTTAGATAGAATACATTAGAGAGAACTTTATGCCAGATAAAATTATTTGGTTGAAAGTTAAACTCTTTTGTTAAAAATTAATTTTTTTTAAAAGTTTTTTCTTTGTATATTCTTTGGTTTCAAATTATTTTTTTTTATTTGAAAATTTAACAATTGTTCCAGTTGAATATTCCATAATTATAGTTAGAAATTGATCTCGTTGGTTAAACATTCATTTTTGACTAAAAATTTAATTATTCAATTTTTGGTTTAAAAATTATTCTTTTCCGTCAGAAATTCAATTATCCTAGTTAAAGATTTGTTATTTAATTGAAAAAATAATTTTTCTGGCATAAAATTTAACTATTCTATTTAAACATTTACAATTTTATTTAAAAATAATATTTCTGGTCAAAAATTCAATTATTCTAGTTAAAGATTCATCAATTAATTCAAAAAATCATAAGTCTGGTTAAAAATTCAACTCTTTGGTTGAAAAATTTTATTTGATGTTAATTCTTTCTGTCTGCTGGTCTTATATCTATATTTGATTATTAAAATAAGAAAGGTAGTCAAAATAGAACTAACATCAAATATAATTATTTATATAAATCTGGTCATTGCTTTATCAGAAAATCATTTTTTCAGTTGAACTGTTTTGTTGAAAAATAATATTTTCTGGTTGATATTTAAGTGCTATATTGAAAAGTTTTTTTTAAAAATGAATTTAACTCTTTTTAATTAAAAATTAAAATACTTTTTTGTTGTTGAAACATCAGCTGTTACATTTGTTGTCAAGAATTAATATTGTTTGGTTAAAAATTCAACTCTTTGGTTGGAAAATTTTATTTGATGTTAATTCTTTCTTGTCTACTGGTCTTATATCTTATAAATATATCTATATTTGATTATTAAAATAAGAAAAATAGACAAAAATGAACCAGCGTTAAGTATAATTATTTATATAATCTGGTAACTGCTTTATTAGAAATTCATTTTTCGGTTATGTATTTTGTTGAAAATGAATTTTTTTGATAATTAGTATTTTCTGGTTGTTATTCAGCTGTTGTATTGAAAAGTTATATTTTTAAAATGAATTTAACTGTTTTTGATTAAAAATTAAAATCTTTTTCTAAAAAACTAAAATTCAATTCGTTGGTTGGACATACGTACCTATTTTATTGAGAATTCGGCCTTTTGGGTCGGACATTACACTATTTTAGTTAAAAATGCAAGTGTATGTTTGACTATTGACTTTTTTATTGAAAAAAATAGTCTTGTTGTATAAATTCAACTGTTTTTTATTCCAAGACAAAATAGTTTTTAGTTTAAATAGCAACTTTTCAATTTTCAACTGTTTTATGTTGAAAATTTAACTATTTGGTTAAAAATTATCTTCTTTGTTTATAATTCATGTCTTTTTGTTTTAAAAGTTCAACTGTTTTTTAGAAAATTGGTCTTTTTGGCTTGAAAATTCAACAAATTACTTACAATTGTTTTTTTTCGACTGAAATAGTTTGTTGTAGTTGAAAAATCAACTATACAAATTTTTTATTGAAATTTCGTCTTTTTCGAATGAAGTATTTTGGATTTGAAATTGAAATATTTTTTGTATATTTTTTTGGTTGAAGATTAACCTTGTTTGGTTGAAACTTCAACTACTTAAAGTTGAACTGCTTTGTTAAAAATTCACTTTTTCGATTTCGGATTAACTATTTTAGTACAAAAATCATGTTTGGTTGAGAATTTGTCTTTTTATTCAGAAAATTAATCTTCTTAGTTAAGAGTTGATACATTCATTTGAAAATTCAACTGTTTAATTAAATTCCACCTATTTAGTTGAAAATGCAATATTTTTACTTGATATTTTAAGAATTTAAATCTTTTAAATTTTTTATTTTATATAATACCTACAATATTAATTTCATTTAAAATAATTTATTCGCTTGTTTTTAGAGTATTTTGGCCTGTGAAGTTACCTTTATAAAGATTTGTTTGATTCGCAACTAAACAATTGATTTATTTCTAATGTTATTAGAAAAAAGAATATCTTTCAAAGCGGCTTCTTTTATGTATTGAGTGTTTTGGGACTTGTTATAATTTAAGGAGAAAAAGAGGGAAAATAAGGATCGATTTTGATCCATATTTATACTTAAATTACTAATATTTAAAAGCAAAAGATATAAAATTGGTCTTTCAACTCACAAAATAAATTTTTGTCAACAATATCTTCCTTTATTTTTGCTTTTGTCATCAACAGGTACTGCACATTGTGCCAACATGTATCCGCCTTCGAAGGACGACATTCCTGCATTGGTGAAAGCCAGGAAAGAAATTGGAATCTTGATTGCCAAATGGTTAAAGAATTGAAGAAAAATTGGATTGTCTGCGAAAACTCAAAGTGATAGATAAAAGCTCAAAAAGATTTGAAAATACAGCTAACGTGATCAAACGAATGTAATATTATATTTAAAGTGAGACTTAAGGTGTTTTTAACTGTTATTAAGATTTATACTGTCTTACTCATGTGTTTAAAATACAAAAGAGATTTGAATAAAGTAAGTAATTTTTTACACGTTAAAATTATTGTTATTCTAAATACCCCAAATTTCCACACTTCCTAAAGAATCATTTTGCTAGCTTTTTCTCCAATGTAGTTTGGTGATTGTGAATTCTCTTTTGTTAAAGCTCCTTCGGCTTTAACGAACACATTCTCATCATTTTATCCAAAGTATCGTTTTTTTTTTACACTAAAATAAGTTTAACTCTATTATATAAAATGTATTTTATATTTATTTGTGTACCTTTGTGTAACTTTATTTGAGACTGCTTATTCAGATATTGAAAAATATTGTACACATTTTATTCTTCATGATTATTTTAATATTTGTTGCATATTTTGCATTAAATTGTACTCTCAGCTACCATAAAAAATGTATTATTTCAATAATTTTATATTATTACGAATTATAATATGCATTGGAATTGAAACAAAAAGTATTTGCATTGTCTTATTTTTATAATTCAAAAAAGTGCGCATCCTATAAGAAAAACAATTTTTTTTTTTCGTTTTTCCAAAATCTCAATTTTTTATTTTCAATGTTATTTTTTACGATTGAAATGTAAAATACGCATCCTATCAAAAAATAATAAATAAAAAATTTGGATATCTTTTTCGGGTGAAAATAAAAATTTTATTTTTTATCATAATGTTATATCTTCCGATAAAAATAAACACCACGCATCCTATAACAAAATTAATTATACCTAATTTATAGATCTTTTTTGGATAAGTAACTTATTGTTTAACCAAATAGATAGATTTTCAACTAAAGAAGGTAAAGGTAAAAAATTAATTTTATATAAAAAATCGAATTGTTAACAGAATCATTAAATTTCCATAAGAAAAATTAATTTTCAACAAAATTGACGAATCTTCAACTACAATAGTTACATTTTTACTTAAAAAGTAAACTTTTAACCAAAAAGATTTTTCAACAAAACAAGAGTTTACCTTTTCC
>JAAAKG020165399.1:0-28451 GCA_010014905.2 Druon quercuslanigerum
ATCCTGCGGCAGTATCGAGCAGGAGGCCGAAATACGCCGAACGCAGTAACTGACATACTGTTTGTCCCATCTCTAGTACAAATGTTGTACCTCATTCTAAATCCCAATTTTTAGGTCTTTTATACCAAATATTAAAGATTTTCTATGGACGAGTGTGGTTACATCTAGCACATCTAGCGACAAATGCAAGTAGCTCATAATAGTGCAAGAAAGTAATTTTTTGTAAATATTTCTCCTATAGAAAAAAATTTATGATTCATACAAACCGTGGCTATAAAATTACTTTCAAAAGTGCAATTATTATTCTAGGCCTATATTGAACTCAATGTTTCTTTAAATAATGTTTCATTTTGATGTGAAAACATTTTAAATGATGTCGATTCCGTTTTTTCACTTATATCAAATTTAATTTTGCAGAAAATATGTATAAAAAAGTTGGAAAAAAGTTTTTTAAACCTTAAAAATAATTTATTAATGCCTTAGTCTTATAACATTAATAATTTCTAGTTTTATTATTACAAAATAAGCTTTTCATGAACTGTAACGCACATGCCTCACAACCAGTCTCTCACGAAGTGCGAAGCATATACACTGCACAATGGTTCCTCTCAACAAGTGCCCCGCATGATTGTTATCGGGCTACCGATGGATAATTCTTCTTTTTAATAATTTTAAATATTTCTATAGAATATCCACAAAATATATAACTGATTCACAGGATTATAACGTAACTATGACAAAATTAGGAAATGTTGCTCGTGAGAGAATTTCTGTAGGAAACCCGGTAAATTCTTAGTCCTCTTAATAGTAATACGAGTTTAATATTTTACAACTAAACTTTATACAAATAGATTGAAAATTGGAAGCGGTGTTTTTATCCTACGTAAATGGATTTTTGTTGCATTTTTAATGTATTTTTAATTTAATTCTGAAAGACTAAGTCGAAGAGGTTGGGTATTCCACTTTATACAGATTACAGGTATCAGATTGTATAATGCGGAATGAACTAAAAGTTTTACTTTAAGAAAAAATTAAATTATTGGTTTAGCTGAAGAGAATCGTAGTTTGCAACCACTATATTAAAATACCAATCTAATTTACGATTAGAACCTACTGGAACTTCCTGAATTTCTTTTTGCGTTAAGACTGAAACCTCACCGCTTCCAATGTTAATTTTGGCCCGTAACCAATTTCTTCTTTTACAATATATTCCCCTAAAAATACCACTAGTCTCCAGTATTGCAAAAACATGATCATTAGATGTTGCTAACACAATTTGTTCTCGGGTTGGCATTGGCGCGAAGATATTGGTTGATACAAGCACTCGAATCTGTGTATGAGAATTAAAATTATATCTTCGAAACTCGAATCGCCGGTGCGAATTGATATATGGAATGAGCCGAATAAGACCAAGTTGTCCAAGTCCATATCCAAGTACCTGAATATCAGGAAATCTGTTAAATGAAAAAATGGAAGAAGGAGACCTGGACCTATGCCTTATAGGAGGTTCGAGATTCCTGTCAGGAGACGGCTTGGCAGGAGACCTGGATCTGACACGTATAGGCAGCTGTTGCTCAGCATCAGACTGGGGTATGCTACCAAAAGAAAAAGGCTGGAATCTACCGGGTCTGAGAGTATCGGGGCAACTTCCATTAGTTCTAGAGCTAGACTGTGAACTTACTTCTGCAAGAAGAAATAGAAGATTAATTTTGGTTACAAGATATCCCTGTGTACTAGGACAACATACATTCTTTATGGCAATATTGTTTTATTTCAACTCAATTGTAAGAAAGTAATGCGATTTTAGGCACACTTGCGGCGGAATCTATGCATATATGTACATTATGTTATTCTATTTACCAATATAGTTGAGAATAACCGTGAAGAAAAAGACCAGAGTACGCACGATCCTCATCTTTTCTAGTATAAACTGTAGTTACCAGAGTAACTAATAAGCATGCTATTTCGACATTAGAGTAAATATTGTCTTAAGCTTTTCCTTCAGAGATAATTATTGTACGAGATTTTATTTATATTGCATTAGTCAGACAAATCGTCACGATCGAATCAAATCAATAAATAGTAGGTTAAAGAAATATAATCACGTTTTTTGTTTTTCCTTCATAGGAATTATAAATACATGAATATAAATAATTTATTATTCTCGTACATAAGGGTCGTTGCTTAAGCATTACTTTGAAATAGATAACATGAAACTTAAATAAATTTTTTAGATTGTACATACTTAATCTGTAGCACTTATCTCCGCTGTCCCAACCAGCGAATGTCCCAAAGAAGGGAACTCTCCTCCATTGATAAAAACTATTATTATATTAAGTTAATCTATCTTTTGAAATTAGGAAAAAAAATGCAAATTTATTTTATTTATTTTGATAAATCGACTTTTATACCTCTTAATAACACATTTTTTAAAGGTGGCTAAGGGATTTTGTTGAAAGTTATATTACAAATTATTTTTAATATTCTAACTCGAATTCAAGAATGAAATGTACAACGTCTTGGGCAGTCTTAGAATTTCTAAAATCCCCCTTCCCCCACCTATGTCTACGTGGCCATATTTGATAAAAATATAGATATTAAATTTAATTTTCAAACCAAAAATAAAATTTTGTACGCGCGATGCTTGAGTTTGTGAAGTTCTAAAATATTATATGCGAATTCGACCGCTTGCATGTTAACCGGAAATAAAAGTATCTCAACTTTTATTTTATGGACGCAATTACACAGAAAAGCCTGGTGCTAAAAAGTGTTGAAGGTAATAATTAATTTGGGCTAAAGTTAGGTAGGGTAAGGGTAATGTCGGTCAGGGTAATTGATAAGAGGGTAAATTTTACCTGAGATTACTTTATATAAAAAATACGGCATTATTACATGGACATTAACTATTTAATTGCTGGCCAAATTGTTCTTTCAGGATATTTTATTCGTCAAAATAATTTTCATAGCAGACCCAGTATTTAAAAAGTTGACAGGCTCCAAAAATTTAGTAGGTCCGTTGAGAAAATAACAACATGAAGCTTCGGCTTGGAAATTTCCGAAGTTGATTGTCACATCAGAAACTTTTCGTTAGAGCACTCAAATAAATTATTTTCCATGTAACCACAGGAATCTTTGCATGTCAATGGTTAATTAGAAATCTTGGGATAATTGTCAGGTTCATATTTATTGAAATTTCGAGATCGGTACTTTCACTATGCATGATGTACTTGAACAAGATAACTTTACTGACCGAGCGTAGTAGCACAAAGAGCACGTTGATCAAATGATGATGAGGGACAGTCAGACCTCGATGGTATCAACCTTTCGGGGGACGAGTTCGCGTCAGTGATCCCAATTTTGGTAAGATTTTGAACTGTGCAGACGTCGATGCTAACGTACCGCATCTACTGGAAAGCGTGGGTCTATTTAAATTACAAATTTTAAATAATTAAAATAAAAATAGAAAAATAAGAACCTCATTAATAAATTATTTTGATAAATAAGCCATTTATTAGATTTAATTTAATTAAGTTTTTTAATTTGGAACTTTGTTTTAAATATACATATATCTGTATTATTGTTATTATTATTATTGTTAGTCGTTATTGATTTCAAATAGAACCGCGCTTTTTGGTGCATGCGCATTTGAGAAAGTAGCGGTCCGTTGCATCACTGCAGCCAGCCCAAGCCGACTAGATTAGGTACCAAGGTCTCTCCACAATAGCACTTAATAATTTAACGCAGTAGCGGCACAAAGTCAATGCGTTCAAGTGTGGTGTGTCAGTTTTCAATTACGGGCAAACCTGAACGTCAAAAAATGTTCACAGTTGGCAAGAGATGCGGGCGAATTAGGTGGATACTGCGTCGAACTTATCATATCCTATTGTGAAGACACTTTAAAATAGCCGTCAAGGAGAGTCCACAATAGGATTTGTGTAAACAACGTAGCATTGACTTGAAGTAGAGTTGACATAGCAGTAGCGTGGATGCGATGCGCGCGCATGCTTATTTTTTTTGTTTCGTTCGCGTTAGGTTATCATTAATGTGTGGACATAAAAAGGGAGGTCGTTCGATTTTACGATACTAACTTTAGGGACCATAGCTACTTTTAAATACTGTGACTGCTGACAAAATTATTTTGACGAATAAAGTGTCCTGAAAGAACAATTTGATTAAAAGTTGACAAAAAATAACGTTCTCGGGCTTATTTTAAAGCTCTCAAAATTTACTTAAAAATTGTCTTTGATTTTTTAAGATACGTTTATTTCGGGTTTTTTTGTAAGCGGTCGAAGTCGCGCCTAAAATTTTTTAATATTATACAACTTCAACCTTGCGCAGAAAGAACTCTATGTATCCCTGGAAAATTTGTTTTCAGCATTTTAAAATTACGTTACAAGATCTTTCAAATAGGACGCTTGTTCTTATTTGAGGTGAGCTTAAACTTTTAAGCGGTATTGTGTATATGTAATATTATTGGAATTTATAAATACGAAAGACCTCTTTGAAGCAGATAGAAATGAATTTTGGGAAGAAATCGTTGTTGAGCAATAACAGAATAGCGATATAGCTTATACTATTTATGTCTGGAAAGCAACCGGAAAAGGGTATAATTCATGTTCTAAAAAAAACTGTAATACTTGATACATGACTTCACAACTCCCGCAAATTTTTTCGAAATTTTTCGTTTTTCAATTTACGCTTTGTAATTTTGCGAAATCTTTCACTTTTGTGTCCTAAAGATCCTGAATATTCGAGTCTTTCAGTTTTATATGTTTTACGTTTTTTAAAATTTTCCTGCAAAATTAAGGAAACTAAAACATTACATGAAAAATAGCCTACAAAAAGCTTCGACTTCATCATGGTCCATAAATATACATCCTGTGGTTTCAAGGTCCGTTTTATCAACGCTAACATCTGTGCCAATGTTGGCAGTCAATTTCGTCATCAAATTCAACACTAGAATCAGTTTAATCTTTGCTTTCATACTTCCCGTCTAGCTCTATCTTATTTCGATTACCACATTTTCTCTGGAGAAATAATAAAATGAAACGTCGTAATAATTATGTAGTAATTATACGAACAAAACTAAATATTTTCAATGAAAGATATGAATGATAATGTGCCATAACTAAATTTTTATTTATCACTTACATGTTCAAAGAGTTCTATAGCATCATCCCTAAATTGTTCATTGTTTTCAGCAGCTACAATTTCAACGTCCAAATCAACATTCGAATCACTGCTGCTTTCCCTCTCACATTGTTTACCTGACTCCATCATCATCCGAGACTTTTTTTTGTTCTTAGCATTTTTTTCTGCTTTAGTTTTTTTGTAGGTAGACAATTCAATGCACATATCCGTTTGCCAAGTATTTGTCGTTTTTGCACTGAAATGTAGCTGCATCTCCCTCAAAGCTTTATGCTTATTTTTGAATCTCATACTAAGTAATCACTATATGTCATAATTATCAGAGAAGTTGTAGGCTTCAGAATCTACGATCATGGTTTCTTAAAGCAACCAATCCCGACGTAACCACAAAGTGTACGTCCGCCACGTCTGCTTCTTCTATCCTAAAAGGTGTGAGTAGATTTTCCTGCCCGGATAAAGTCTAATTCCTGAAAAAACAATCTTAATCGAAATTAGCCTACCTTGGCGTAAGGCCTGAGATCGAAAACAGATCAAAAATTAGAAAAACGGACATCAAACTTTTAAACCCTACTCAAGTCCTGAAAATAAACTTTTGAAGGGAGAGTTCGGAGAATTTTTACATAATGTGTACCCTAAGCGTAACCGTTACGGAAGTGCGACCTAGAAGCAGGGCGTACCGACGCCTCTACGGCGGAGATTGCTAACATTTCAACGAATCTACTTAGCCTAAAATCAGGTGCTAAAAAGATGCGCAGAATAACGGGAGTATTTCATCAAGAGGGAACATTCGCGAATCAATATAATTGTAAAACCCCCAATCTTACCTTTTTTAATTAATCGTGGCTAGTTTACACCGACTATGAGGTTCGACGCGGAACAAACTTTACGACCGAAGTTTTCGATATTTTACATTACTTTCTTTTACTTTTACAGAACGTTTGCTAATTTCGTATCAAACTAACAGAATTGGGGGGGAGCACTTGCGAATATAACCTCAAATTTAGAGGCGTGAGAACTGAGAAGTTCAGGTTCTCGTTTCTCACCTCTCTTTCGGAGCCTCCAACAAACCGATTTTTTCCAATTCCGAAATTTACCGCGCAGCACTTAGACGGCTGGCTGAGCGTTTTTAGTGGTATCTTGATTAATGCAATTCCTAACAGGCCGCCAAAACTCCCTGCGACTTCTCCATGATTGGGACTTTTATTTCTTTATTTATAATAATAAACCTTATTTCGGTCTTATTTCCCCAATATCCTCTGAATTATTGATATCGATGATAGAATCGTTATTCCGGAATATTTTTGTTGACGTACTTTGTTCTAAATCTGGAACGAGAGTGACGAAGCACGCTTAGTCTAGCAAGTAGGTTGGCGTTGTAGTCCCTCGCTGTTGAACAAATCAAAACGCAGCATCGCTTGGCTCGATGTTATCCGCCAACCGTTGACTCCTGGATCGTCGGCGACCGCCATCTTTCTGGTAGGCGAAGAGAAATATTCTGGCGGCAAAATAATAAGAAGATCTAGTTAATAAAATGCTTCAGTGGTTTTGAGTAGAACTCTTTTCACAACGAATAGTACCACTCGAAACCCACCAAAAGCACAGGGAATACTTATGCGTGTTCGGGAACAAAACACTAGACTGTAACGATCTCTGCCGATACCGGGGGTTCCGGTATATAGTTTAGTGAGAGGTGGCACCTTAGTTTGTGGCTCCCTTTCCGTTGGCCATTTGAGTGGTTGTACAATTCAGCATGGTGACCTGTAAACAGAGTTCATAGGCCAGAAAGAGATAACCGATTTTCTCTATCAACCTGTCTCTTTCTACCTCTCGGTGGTTTTCCATTCCCTCTGGCTTAGTCCGCCGATGGAATAGAGCAAGACAGGCCACTCACGTCATCCTTCGTTCTCTTTCTATCCTGCGGATAGAATCGCTTCGTGATTCCTGACATGTGTGTGTACTGGTTCTTGATCATCAAGGTCCACTGACTCGGAATTATTGGAGACCGAAGATAAACATATAAAGAAAAGAAGAAAACAAAATAAAAATAAAATGATTCGCTAAAATATCGAAAGTGTCCCTATGGAGTTTGACTCTCGTTCTGGACTCCCAAGTGAAGTGAAGGAAGCGGATTGTTCCGCTAAAGGTGAGAAAGGTTATGCCACCTCTCACCCAAAATTGACAGGTAATATTTACCGTGTCACAAAGGTACATAAGAACGGCAAGAGTGCGTTCTTTAGCCTCAGATGACCTTACACGGTACACGGCAAAGTTGGAGATGAATGTTTCACTTCTGAATACTTTTTTAGAGCTAACAACCTCTGTAAAATGTTAGGAGGAACAGTTTTAATGGACCAGATGAAGTGACACCTGTTGCTGGAAAGTCAGGATTTTTTTTAAGTTGGCTAAGAAATTAATCTCTCATACAAAGCTTCGGTATAGCCTGCTTAGTTTAAAAAGAAGAACTTCATATTTCTTTGACTGGTGGTGAATGAGAAATTCCATTCGGTCTTACATGGATCATTCTCCACAACGGACTCTCTGCGTACACATAGTGTGCTTACATGGTGCATTTCGCTGAGAACATGACCCAGTGTTGCTGGCTCTAATTTGCAGGATCGACGGTTGGCATCGCCTATGCTTTACGTTTTTTTAAATTTTCCTGCCAAATTAAGGAATCTAAAAAGCTACATTAAAAACAGCGTATAATAAGAAAAACTTAATATGAGTCAAACAACGATTTAAAATGTTTAATTTTTCCGTTTCATATTCAATAATTAGGAACTTATAAATTTAGAATTTGAAATAGCCAAAATAAAGTCTTTAAATTAATCTGTTTTACTTAGATAAACAAAAATCAAAATTAAATATTTTCAATTGAAAGTGGTGCATGAAAATATATCATAACTAAATTTCTAATTATTACCTGCATGTTCGAAGAGTTCTATAGTATCATTCCTGAATTCTCCATTGTTTACAGCAGCTACAATTTCAACGTCAAAATCAACATTAAAATCACCGCTGCTATTCCACTCACATTGTTTACCTGACTCCATCGTTATTGGAGATTTTTTTTGTTCTTAGAATTATTTTTTACTTTAGTTTTTTTGTAGATAGATAATTCCATTTATATATCAGATTGCTAAGTATTTGGCGTGCTTGCACTGAAATGTGACTGTATCTTCTTTAAAGCTCTATGCTTATTTTTTGATGCTAGGCCATGTGTAGTGTCGCTGGAATTAAATGTGAGACCAGGCTCTTCTGCGATCCTATCTGCGGCACGGTATAGAAACACCGCAAGATTGACGACTTTATGCTGATCTTTTGAAATTAGTTTAAAAAGCTTAAAAAAAGTTTAAAAAGTGAATATTAAAATAATAAATAACAGCTGTCGTATATTCCAGTAACTAAGGATTAAATCCATCTTTTTCGAAATTGGCGATAATCGAGCTAAAGCCACAACTCCTTAAATAAAATTCAAACTGATTTGTGAGGCAACTATGAAGTCCAAACTACTTCCAAGGACGCGTTTTTGATTATCAAACTTGGTAAAGTTTTAAAAAAAATATTTAAAGATCAACAAATATGTTCGAAACTTCTCACTAACTGGATCAGAGGACAACATTATTATTAGATCTTAAACAGTGGAATTTACCATGTCTCATGGTGTAAACGCTATTTCATTGACACTGAAAGTGATTAGAACCGAAAAAAAAGAACAAGAAGAAGCTGGTTGTTTCCGGTAGGTAGAAATGATTTTACCAGCTTCACAATCGGTCCTAAATAATTTGACAAACAAATTTTTGCAACAATGCAATCCACAAGATATGACTTGATATGCTCTTTTCTTATTATATTGTTACTGTGTGCGTGCGTGCGCGCGCGCGCGCGTGTGTGTGTGTGTGTGTGTGTGTGTGCAACCATAGTCTGCAAAATGAATTTTTTGTATGTGCTAAAAGGAATTGTGTTAGATAAAGTGATCATACAAAGAATTTGAATCTTAATCATTATTATTGCCATTATTATTTTGGTCTATATTTAAATCAATGTTTCTTTAAATAATGTTTGATTTTGATATGAAAACATTAAAAATGATGTGGATTCTGTTTTTTCACTTATATCAAATTTAATTTTGCAGAAAATATGTATAAATATGTTAGAAAGAAGGTTTTTTCAGTCCTAAAAATAATGTATTAACGCCGTGGTCTTATAACATTAATAATAACTATTTTTATTATCACAAAATAAACCTTTCATGAAGTGTAACATGTATGCCTCACAAACTGCCTCTCACCAAGTGCCTTGCGTGATTGTTAGCGGGCTACCGATGCTTAATTCTTCTTTTGAATAATTTTAAATATGTGTAAAATATATATTAAAAAAGTATATAACCGATTCACAGGATTATAACGCATCTATGACAAAATTAGGAAATGTCGGTCGCAAAAGACTTTCTGTAGGAAACCCGGCAAATTCTTAGCCCTCCTAATAGTAATACAAGTATCATATTTTGCAACTAAATTTTATACAAATAGACTGAAAATTGAACGCGGTGTTCTTATCCTACGTAAATGTATTTTTTTGTTACATTTTTAACGTATTTTTAATTTAACTGTGAAAAGCTCAGTTGAAGTAGTTGGGTATTCCACTGTATTCAGCTTACAGGTATCAGCTTGTATTATGCGGAATGGACTGAAAGTTTAACTTGAAAAAAATTGAATTATTGGTTTAGCCGAAGAGAATCGTACTTTGCAACTATTACATTAAAGTACCTATCTAATTTACAATTAGGGCCTACTGGAACTTCCTGAATTTCTTTTTGCGTTAAAACTGAAACCTCACCGCTTCCTATGTTAATTTTTGCCCGTAACCAATTTCTTTTTTGAGAATATATTCCCCTAAAAATACCACTAGTCTCTAATATTGCAAAAACGTCATCATTTGATGTTGCTAATACAATTTTTTCTCCACTTGGCATTGTCGCGAAGGCATTGTTTGGTACTCGCACTCGAATCTTTGTACGGGAATTGAAAGTGTATCTTCGAAACTCGAATTGCCGGTGCGGATTGATATATGGAATGAGCCGGATAAGACCAAGTTGTCCTAGTCCATATCCAAGTACCTGCATATCAGGTAATCTGTTAAATGAAAAAATGGACGAAGGAGACCTGGACCTATGCCTTAAAGGAGGATCGAGATTCCTGTCAGAAGACGGTTTGGTGGGAGACCTGGATCTGACACGAATAGGCAGTTGTTGTTCAGCATCAGACTGGGGTATGCGACCAGAAGAAGAAGGCTGGAATCTACCGGGTCTGAGAGTATCAGGCCAATTGCCATTAGGTCTAGAGCAAGACTGTGAACTTACTTCTGCAAGAAGAAATAGAAGATTAATTTTGGTTCCAAGATATACCTTTGCGTTATTTATTTATTTATGGCAATATTGTTTCATTTCAACTGATTTTGTAAGGAAGTAATGCGATTTTAGGCACACATGCGGCGAAATCTATGGATATATGTATATCATGTTATTATATTTACCAATATAGTTGAGAATAACTGTGAAGAAAAAGACCAGAGTACGCACGATCCTCATCTTTTCTAATAACATGATAAACTGTAGTTAGCAGTGTAACTAATAACCATGCTATTTCGACATTGGTGTAACTATTGTCTTAAGCTTGTCCTTCAGAGATAATCATTGTACGAGATTTTATTTATATTTTATTAGTCAGACAAATCGTCATTATCAAATCAAAGCAATAAAGAGTAGGGTAAAGAAATACAATCATGTTTTTTGTTTTTCGTTCATAAGAATTATAAGTACACGAATATAAATAATTTTTTTGCTCTCACACAAAGGTCCTTGCTTAAATATTACTTTGAAATAAATAACACGAAATAAAAAAACAAACTGTTGATTTAAAAATTATATTTTTTTAGATATGTGCAAACGTTCCAACCAATAGAACAAGTCCCTACCAAGGAATATTTGATGCGCATAGAGAATGATTTTCACACCTAGTTAATGTGATTATTTTTATAAAGTATAAAGTAATTTTCGTTCACATCCACGATGAAGATGAAATGTTTTTCACTTTAGCCGCTTACGTCCTATAATAAAAGTCAACTGAAATCATTTTTTTAGATTTTACGTACTTAATCTGTAGCACTTATCTCCGCTGTTCCAACCAACGAATGTCCCAAAGAAGGGAACTCTCCTCTATTGATAAAAACTGATATTAAATTTAGTTAACCCATCATCTTTTTAAATTAGGAAAAAAATGCAAATTTATTATATTTATTTAAATAAGTCTACTTTTATACCTCTTAATAATACATTTTTCAAAAGTGGCTAAGAGATTTTGGTTCTGACCTCCTTCCCTTCCTCTTGGACAGCCTTAGAATTTCTACGAATCCCCCCACCCCACGCAGCTATGTCCACGTGACCATATTTGATTCAAATATACATATTAAATTTAATTTTCAATACAAAAAGAAAATTTTGTACAATTTTTATTTGATTGTTCTTTTTTTGTCTTTTCATAAGTAGCACACATAACCGCAAGGACGGAAAATTTTAAATCAAATGTAGCGCGATCCTTGAATTTGTGAAGTTTTTAAATATTATTGGCGAATTCAACCGCCTGCATGTCAATAGGAAATAAACGTATCTTAAAAAATCAAAGCCAGTTTTTGAATAAAGACATACAAAAAACATGTTTACGGGTTTAAATTAAATGAGCTTTTTAAAAATGCATTTTCACATATGAAATCTAATCTACATAATAATAGAACGTTACAGTGTTATTCGTAGAATCATACACTTTTATTTTATGGAAGCAACCGTTATTCGCCTTTGTTTGCTATATTTAGAGATACAATAATATGCCTACCAAGCTTTACTGCATGTTTGGAAACTTTCTTTTATTTTCAAAATTAACCTTTCAAAACACACCTACTTTTCGATCACGGAAAACACACTGGGCAAATTTGACCCAATACTTTTTTTGATCATGTACTGTCTCGCAATTACACAGAATAGTCTAAGACTAAAAATTATTGCGGTTAATCATTAATTTGGGGTAAAGTCAGCTAGGGTAAGGGTAATGTCGGCCAGGGTAATCGATAAGGGGGTAAATTATACCTGAGATTACCCTAAAAGAAAAAATTTAGAACAAAATTTTGTAGGTGTGTTGAGAAAATAACAAGCTTAAAGCAAAATAACAGCTTCGTTCACTCAATTAAATTATTTTTCATTTTACAACAGGAATCTTTGCATGTCAATGGCTAATTAGAAATCTTGGGAAAATGGTATGATATGGTTGAACAATATTACTTTACCGACCGAGCGTAGTAGCACTATCAACATATTGATTAAGGGCATGTGAATCAGCGAAATACCTATATTACCGACTCACTTTTTCAGTTCATTGAATATTTTTTTAAACATGGGAACTTTTTTAAAAAATAAAACTTCGAGCTGAAACTTTGCGAAATGCATCAGAGTACAATAAAGTACATTAACGTACTTCATTTGAGGGGGAAATTCACTAAAAATTATTTCCGCATTGGCTTATCTTTTTTCCGAACCTCGAAATTTCTTGAACGTTCCAACTTTTTTTATGCATAAAATATCGGCCTCAAACTTTGAGAAATGCAAGAGCGTTTTTCTACACGCGAAAAAAATGTGTTCTACGGACGAGTGTGGTTACATCTAGCACATCTAGCGACAAATTCAAGTGGATCATAATAGTGCAGGAAAGTAATTTTTTCTAAATATTTCTCCTATAGAAAAAAATGTATCATTCATACAAAGGCAGAAAATATGTATAAGAAAGTTAGAAAGAAAGTTTTTTAAGAATTAAAAATAATTTATTAATGCCGTAGTCTTATAACATTAATAATTGCTATTTTTATTATTACGAAATAAGCCTTTCATGAAGTATAACGCACATGCCTTACAACCAAGTGCCTTACATAATTGTTATCGGGCTACCAATGCTTAATTCTTCTTTTTATTAATTTTAAATATTTCTATCGAATATCCAAAAAATATATAACCGATTCACAGGATTATAACGTAACTATGACAAAATTAGGAACTGTCGGTCGCGAAAGACTTTCTGTAGGAAACCCGGCAAATTTTTAGTCCTCTTAATAGTCGAAGTAGTTGGGTATTTCATTGTATATAGCTTACTGGTATCAGCTTGTCATATGCGAAATGGACTGAAAGTTTAACTGTTTAAAAAAATTGTATTATTAGTTTAGCTGAAGAGAATCGTACTTTGCAACTACTACATTAAAATACCAATCTAATTTACGATTAGAGCCTACTGGAACTTCCTGTATTTCTTTTGGCGTTAAAACTGAGACCTCATTGCTTCCTATGTTAGTTTTTACCCGAACCCAATTCCTTTTTTGAGAATATATTCCTCTAAAAATACCACTAGTCTCCAATATTGCAAAAACCTCATCATTAGATGTTGCTAACACAATTTGTTCTCGGGTTGGCATTGACGCGTAGAAATTGTATGATACTCGCACTCGAATCTTTGTACGGGAATTAAAAGTGTATCTTCGAAACTCGAATTGCCGGTGAGGATTGACATATGGAATGAGCCGGATAAGACCAAGTTGTCCAAGTCCATATCCAAGTACCTGCATATCAGGAAATCTGTTAAATGAAAATTTGGCAGAAGGAGACCTGGACCTATGCCTCAGAGGAGGTTCGAGAGTCCTGTCAGGAGAGCGCCTGACGGGTATGCGACGAGAAGAAGAAGGCTGGAATTTACCGGGTCTGAGAGTATCGGGCCAATTGCCATTAGGTCTAGAGCAAGACTGTGAACTTCCTTCTGCAAGAAGAAATAGAAGATTAATTTTGGTTACAAGATATCCCTTTGCTTTATTTATTTATTTATGGCAATATTGTTTCATTTCAACTGATCTTGTAAGGAAGTAATGCGATTTTAGGCACACATGCGGCGAAATCTATGGATATATGTATATTATGTTATTATATTTACCAATATAATTGAGAATAATCGTGAAGAAAAATACCAGAGTACGCACGATCCTCATCTTTTCTAATAACATGATAAACTGTAGTTAGCAGTGTAACTAAGAAGAATGCTATTTCGACATTGGTGTAACTATTGTTGTAAGCTTGTCCTTCAGAGATAATCATTGCACGAGATCTTATTTATATTTGATTAGTCAGACAAATCGTCATTATCGAATCAAATCAATGAAGAGTAGGGTAAAATAATACAATCAGGTTTTTTCTTTGGTTTTTTAAGATACGTTTATTTTGCGTTTCCTTGCAATCGGCCGAAGTCGCATCTAAAATTTTTCAAAATTTCACAACTTCAAGCATGCGCAGAAGGAACTCTGTGTATCCCTGAAAAATTTGTTTGCAGCATTTTAAAAGTACGTCACAAGAGCTTTTAAATTTACACATACGAAAGACCTCTTTAAATCAGATAGAAATATGGATTTTGGAACAGAATCGTAGTTGACCAATAACAGAATAGCAATATAGCTTATACAATTTATGTCTCGAAAGCAACCGGAAAAGGGTATAATTCATGTTCTCAGAAAAAATGTAATACTTGATACATGACTTCACAATGCCCTCAAAATTTTGCCGCAATTTTTTGTTCTTAAATTGACGCTTTGTAATGTTGTGAAATTTTTAACTTTTTTGTCTTACAAATACTGAATATTCGAGTCTTTCAGTTTTATATGCTTTACGTTTTTTAAAATTTTTCTGTCAAATGAAGGAAACTAAAAAGCTACATGAAAAACAGCATACAGAAAGAAAAACTTAATATGATTCAAATAACCATTTAAAATGTTTCATTTTTCCGTTTCATATCAAATAATTAGGAACTTATAAACTTTGAATATAAAATTGCCAAAATAAAGTCTTCAAATTAAGCTGTTTTAATTAAATGAACAAAAATAAAGTTAAATATTTTTAATTGAGAGTGATGAATGAAAATGTATCAAAACTAAAATTCTAATTATCACTCACATGTGCGAAGAGTTCTATAGCATCATCCCTGAATTCTCCCTTGTTTTCAGCAGCTAAAATTTCAAAGTCAAAATCACATTCAAATCACCGCTGCTATCCCTCTCACATTGTTTACGTGACTCCATCGTTATTCAAGATTTTTTTTGTTCTTAGCATTTTGTTTTTGCTTTAGTTTTTTTTTTGTAAATAGACAATCCAATTCACATATCCGTTTGCTAAGTATTTCGCGTGTTTGCACTGAAATTTGGCTGTATCTTCTTCAAAGATGTATGCTTATTTTTGCATCTCATACTAGGTGATAACGATATGTCATAATTATTAGAGAAGTTGTAGGCTTCAGAAGCTACGATCATGGTTCCTTAAAGCAACCAATCCTGACGCAACCGAAAAGTGTACATCATCCACTCCTGCCTCTTCTATCCGAAAAGGTAAGCAAGCACGGGAAGAGTCCGTTCTTTAGCCTCAGCTAACCTTACGCGGCAGAGGACACAGTTAAAGATGCAGGTTTCATTTCTAAATACTTTTCTCGAGCTAACAACCTTTGTAAAATCTTAGGAGAAACCGCTTTAGCTCTTCTCTACGATTTCTTTTGTAGTAGCTGTTAGTGATGCTAGACCATGTGTAGTGTCGCTGGAATTAAATGTGAGACCAGGCTCTTCTGCGACCCTATCTACGGCACGGCGTAGAAACACCGCAACATTGACTTCATGTTGATCTTTTGAACCTAGAGGAAACCAATTTTTTCTTTCTTTGTTACAAATGGGTCCCGAACATATCCGTGTAGATGATCGTTTGGACTTAGATAAAGTTAAGTTATTGTTCCGCGCCCCGGATAGATAATGGATAGACCCAGACAGATGGGAACTGTGATCTGCTAAAATGCAGGATTGGTCAGATTTCTCTTATAGAACTAGATCGATCCGTAAAATTTCCAGATTAAAAATAATTATACGTATAGAGCCTGAATCGACCCGTACACAAGACAATAAACGTGCATCGAACAAGAAATATGAGTCTGAAGAGTGAAACCCCTTCATGTACCATCTTACATATGAACTCTGCAAATAATCGAGCTAAAGCCACAGTCCCTTAAAGAAAATTCAAACGGGATTCGTGAGCCGAATATGAAATCCAAACTTCTTCCAAGGATGTGCTTTTGATTTTCAAAGTTGGGAAAGTTTTAAAGAAAATCATTAAAAATCAACAAATATGTTTGGAACTTCTCACTAACTGGATCGGAGGACAAGATTATTATTACATCTTAAACTTTGGAATTTACCATGTCTCATGGTGCAAACGCTATTTCATTGACACTAAAAGTAATTGCAATGCACATCTACATTTATTCAATCACAATCACTTCTTCACTGTATTCATGAATGTTTCCGGTAGCTTGAAATACTTCTACCAGCTATACAATCGGTCTTAAATAACTTGACAGATAAATTTCTGCAACAATGAAATCCACAAGATATGACTAGCGACGCTCTTTTCTTATTATGTTGCTACTGTGTGTGTATGTTTGCGTGTGTGTGTGCAATCATGGGCTGCGAAATTATTTTTTTATATGTCTAAAGAGGAATTGTGTTAGATACGGCGATCGCCAAAGTATTTCAATCTTTCTCTCTTGTCCCTACGATAAATTAATTATTGTTATCATTTTATGAATCTGTTGATCTTTGTCAACAATCTTTTGATTTTTAATTAAAAAATAATATATCGCATTATTTTAAAAATGTTGCACCTCATTCTTAATCCCAATTTTTAGGTCTTTTGTACAAGTGGTTAAGATTCTGTACGGACGATTGTGATTGCATCTAGCACATCTAAGCACAAATTCAAGTAGATCACGCTAGAGCAAGTAAGTAACTTTTCCTAAATACTTCTCTTGTAGAAAAAAAGTTTATGATTCATAAAAAATATGCTATAAAATGACTATCGAAAACGCAATTATTATTTTGGTCTATATTCAAATCAATATTTCTTTAAATAATATTTGATTCTGGTGTGAAAACATCTAAAATGATGTCCATTCCGTTTTTTCACTTCTTATTAAAAATAATTTATAAACGCCGTAGTCTTATAACATTAATAATTGCTATTTTGATTGTTACAAAATATGCCTTTTACGCACATGCCTCACAACCTGCCTACCAATGCTTAATTCTTCTTTCTAATGACTTTAAAATATTTCTATAAAATATCCACAAAAGTTAAAACCAATTCACAGGATTATAACGTAACTGTGACAAAATTATAAAACGTCAATGAATTTTCTTTTACATTTTTCTACGTATTTTTAATTTCATTATGAAAGTATAAGTCGAAGTAATTGGGTATTACTTTTAAAAAAATTGAATTATTGGTTTAGCTGAAGAGAATCGCAGTTTGCAACCACTACATTAAAATACCAATTTAATTTACGATTAGAGCCTACTGGAACTTCCTGAATTTCTTTTTGCGTTAAGACTGAAACCTCACCGCTTCCAATGTTAATTTTGGCCCGTAACCAATTTCTTCTTTTACAATATATTCCCCTAAAAATACCACTAGTCTCCAGTATTGCAAAAACATGATCATTAGATGTTGCTAACACAATTTGTTCTCGGGTTGGCATTGGCGCGAAGATATTGGTTGATACAAGCACTCGAATCTGTGTATGAGAATTAAAATTATATCTTCGAAACTCGAATCGCCGGTGCGAATTGATATATGGAATGAGCCGAATAAGACCAAGTTGTCCAAGTCCATATCCAAGTACCTGAATATCAGGAAATCTGTTAAATGAAAAAATGGAAGAAGGTGACCTGGACCTATGTCTTAGAGGATGCTCGAGAGTCCTGTCAGGAGAAGACCTGGCGGGATCCCTGGATCTGGTACGTATAGGCAGCTGGTGCTCGGCATGAGACTGGGGTATGCGACGAGGACCTGAAGGCTGGAATATACCCGGTCGGGGAGTATCGGGCAAATTGCCATTAGGTCTAGAGCTAGACTGTGAACTTACTTCTGCAAGAAGAAATAAAAGAAAAATTTTGGTTACAAGACATGCCTGTGTGTTAGGACAACATAAATCCTTCATGGTAATATTGTTTAATTTCAACTGATTTTGTTAGAAAATAATGAGATTTTAGACACACTTGCGCCGGAATCTATGGAGATAATTCGAACAAGTAAATCAGGCTAATGTCTCGGGGATCGAGAATTTAGAGATGCTCAATTTTTAAATGATTTGAATTACTCTTAGCGCGATCTTTATCCACTTCGATTTGTTCTCTCATAATATTTTCCACACATATGTGAGCATTCGCTTTTTCTGTCCAGGCTGCTAACTCTTTGACAAAACTGTAAACAGAGTTCGCTCTTTTCGCTAAGTCACCTTTGTTCTAAAAGTGCTACAGATTGAAGCGTAATGCCTCTCGCTCCTGGACAATTTTTGCCGTCTCCAAGTTGACAATCTTCGATTACAAGACGAAATTTCACTTTAGGCGAAATTTCATCCCAAACATCTTTGATATTAGCTTCGTCCATTCTTTGGTTTTTTTAACTAATAAGGAAAATCGCAAAATTAGCGCAATAAACGCAAAGATATTCCTCTTTTAAAGGGGCGATTTGCACCCAATTTGGTCGCAGATTAAAATTTTGTCTTTCCAATTCTTACGCTCGGACTTGTTTCTCGAAACAGGGTACATATTTCTCGAATACTTCACGATAAATATGTATCTTTTTACTTTTTTTTTTCTTTTATAAATTTCCTGAACTGAAATTACGTCGCTCTTATTTGGGCTGTGTCTGGTACAATCTGCTTGAACACTTATATAATATTCTAATGCTGATTGCGCCTCTACTTTAGTCACAGGAGTTCCATCGTATAGGTCAGGTGTTTAATATATTCAAGTTTTAATCGAAAATTTCCGGGATTGATCTATCACATATCTTGTTACTTCAGGACGAGTTCAAATTTAATCTTGCTTCGTATATCCGCTTGGCACCAACGTCATAAGACGCATTTTTTCTTGTACACTTGTACAGTTTTTCGAAACTTTTTAAAAATTGGATACCCATTCGTCGCAAGGAGAGCATTGTTCTTCTGGCCATGATAAATTATAAACTTTTGAAAGCTTATTGGTCCTCGATTCCGTAAATGTATGCATCAGCTGTTTTCTTTTTTTGCAAATATAGTTTTCTCTGGACTTCTCTTTGATACTTGATGGGTTTCGACAAGGTGTAATTGCCTGACTTGAATTCACGCAAAGCTTACGAATAGTTCGGTAATGACCATTTTTACAAACATTCTCGCTTGAAATGATTCTTTTTTTTGATCAATTGGTTTCCAAGATACAACTTTATTTTTTAAATCGTGAATTTTTACATAATTCACCTGAATAATCGTGTACCCCTAAATTCGTGAAAAAAAATTTTTGACCAAAAACAAAAATGACGAGTCTCATATTTTGACTTGGAAAACAATATACTTCAGCTCCAAACAATTCCGTGACATAACTAGGGTCAGACTGCCGGATTTCCTATCAAATCGGTCACATATCTTTTTACCTATCTGTTTCATATATTTGATTGTTACAATTGGCAAAATAAATCTGCAATTACGTTTTGATCTTAACTATTAATTAAAGAACGATAATTAACATTAAAGCATCTGAATTACAAAAAAAACCTTCCACGAACTATTCTCTTCGCTAGCGGAAATCTGCCACGAAGTGCTGGAAAACTCAAGGCGAGAACAAGAAGGGGGGAGACGAGGAAAAATGAGATAAAGCAGAGCGATACGATGAATATGGACACAGCAGGTTATGTCCCATTTCCGTCCTGTCTCGTTTCTCGGGATTTCTCATTTGGCGACAACACTACGGCCATAGTCTAAATGTACCATATGGGTACCATTTGTAGACGCGCTGTGACGTGGAAAGTTACGCAAGTGTAAAATTTTTCCAGAAATTATGTACACATGCCTGTTATAATGCATGCATTCTGGGTTTCCTAGAAATGTTTTAAGAATAATTACGCTTGTATTATGTTATAATATTTACCTGAAGATTTAAGAATGGCCGTGAAGAATAAGACCAGAGTACACACGATCCTCATCTTTTCTAATTACAGGAGAGACTGTAGTGATCAGCGTAACTAATAACTATTCTGTTTCTATATATTAGAGTAAATATTGCCTTAAGCTTGTCTTTCAAAGATTATCGTTAGAGATAATTATACTACGAGCTTCTATTTATAGCTTCTATTTATATCTTATTAGTCAGGCAATTATTGGTCAGGCAAATCACGTTTTTCAAGTAACTAAATAGAGAACACGGTAAAGAGATACAATTAGCGACACCTGTGAAACTCATTTGCTTCTTGATAACAAAATGATATTACACTTAGTGAATGAAGCTTAACCGGAAGTCATATTTTATCGATCAGAGGAGGCTACCATAACCATCGAGCAGGCATAACCGACAAGACGCATCAATGTTACTACCAGTGGTTAGAAGCAGCGTTCGGGTGGCCAATATGAGTGAGTGTAACCCGTTAGACGCATCCAATAGGCACGCAGATGAAGTACGGAGATGCGCTTTGGCAGAGATAGTAAAGCAAACTTTTTCTGTTCCATCGAACCAATCAACGGCTGCGACACTGAAATTCCGAGGGCCCGGAAGAAAGGGACAAAAAAGTGAAAGAACAATGGCGAAAAATGTCTCTTGTGTTCTTGGATCAACGGCGACAACGAAGGAACCGGTGATCTGGAGGCAACTAGATAATTTTGTGTCCCAAACCGAGATTTTGAATATTCGGACGGGAACGCTCGGCTCATAGCCCAACTTGAGCCTAGTTGAGGCAGGCATCTCTCAGATAGAAAAAAAAGCAAACCCAAAAATTCAAGTGTCAGTAACGGCAATTTGAACAATCAAGTCAGGTGCAGGGATATTTAGGGAGTTTAAATCTGCTGGCGGGAGTGCTCGGGCATTTCCACCTGCGCGTATATTGCAGTTCTAAATTGGTTGTAATTGGTTGTAAATTGGTCAGAGTCAAGGAAATTGAAATCTGCGAAAATAAGTCTTCAGGCATCAGGCCTCAGGTTTCATGCAGAATGGTCGGCAGAAGAAAAAGATTTATTGATATGTCAAGTTATTTGTTATAAACAAATATTTGCAACAAATACCCATTATGATAAATTAGGTTTTCGTAAAGTATATTTGTACATCAAAATCGCTCATTAAAAGCAATGAGGTAAAATGTGATAATGAAAATGTGGCATTCGATGTAACTTGTCAAATGTATTAAAAATTATTATAAACAAATGCATGATTTAAACAGTCTTCGGCAGAAACGAAACAAATTTTTTCCGATTGTCTTCAAATCTCATTGCCTGTGATGCAACGATTAAAATTCCTGATGATGCTTCGAAAATTTTAGCTTTAGTTAATAAATTACGAGTGCCATTAAATATCAATAAAATTCCTCTCAATAGTCTGGTGAATTTAAAAATTTAGAAAAGTCTGTTCATTTCGTTGAATGGCATAGTAATGGCATAGCTATTCGATGAGAAAATAAAATAATAATTAATGATTAATGTGCATACAGTTGAAGAGTAGTTGGTTCTACTGTTAGTTCTCCCACTTACATCTTTCCACCAGATCTTGCTTTGTATTGCATTAAAGAAGCACTTAATTTAAATCATATCTTATTAAAAATAACAAAAAGTCAAATTCTAATAGCTGCCAGAATAATCTTTAATTATACTGTTTTTCCTTTAACAATAAATGTTGTAAACTAATTTCGGGTTGCCCTGTCGGTTCACCTTTATCTCCAGTTGTTTCTGATTTGGTTTTAAAAGATTTTATACAAAAGTTATGTTGATGACACTTGAACTCCAAGGATACGAGCAGTTCGGGTATTAGAAACTCCAAAGATGCAGAACTACTATGTGCGCGCGCACACTAAATTTAATACAGCCCGAATTCGCGCGCACCTGACTGTCAAATAGGGTAGGAGTAGAAAGATAAAAATTCCGCTCGCATCTTTGGATCGCTCTTATCCTATGAGCACGTAACTTTGGAGTTCGAGTGTAATGTGATTAACTATCTCGATTTTTAAATTATAAAAACTCTAAATGGTGATTTATTAACAAATTGGTACAAAAAACCTGCTTGGGCTGGTAGGTGCTTAAAGTATAATTTACATAATTTATTTAGTGTGATCCAAACCTGAAAAGAAAATTTAAATCATACAAACAAACCGCTTGAATTAGTGAATTGGCCGCTTGAATTGGTCTCAATATGGAGAATGATGCTTTGGTATACCCCCTCCCCCTAAATGTATCACGTATTGTGTGAATGACCCCTAAAAAAGAAAGCAACTGTGCCCCTTGGTACAAAGAAGAAGACTCTAGATCAGGTAAGGGTTTCCCATTTATTATTAATAATGGATATTGACTGTAAAATATAGATTAAGAAATTATCATTATTATACTCGGATATATTATTTCAATTCTGGATATGCTATAATCGTATTATTAATACGAGAATTTTTTTATAATTTTAAATTGAACAAATATTAGTTTCGTTGCAAAGAATCGTACTTTTCAACTACTGTGGTAAAACTTGAATTGATTGTGCGCATTGGCCCTACTGGAACTTCCTTTTTTTCTTCTTCGGTCAAGGCAGTAATCTCGCCACTACCTATATTCATTTTAGCCCGGCGATTTGTTTTGTAAACATGTATTCCTTTGAGAAGCCCGCTAGTTTCCAAGATTGCAAAAATGTCACCATTAGATGTTAACACAATTTGTTCCTGAACTGGCAATAATAAGAACTGATTTCCTTCTCGCAATCGAAGTGGCAAATTGACACGAAAAGTATGTCTTTGAAATGCAAATCGCCGATGCGGATTACTAATTGGAATAAGCCGAATAAGTCCAAGTTGTCCATATCCATATCCAAGTATCTTGATATCAAGAGTTCTGTTGAACGAAGAGCTGGCATTAGGAGACCTGGAGTTTGCACTTAGAGGAGGCTCGGACTCGGCAGGAGGCTGAGGTATTCCGCAAGCAGTAGATGTCCAAACACGCCGCTGGGAAATTGAACTCAATTCTGCAAGAAGAAATACAGGCTTCATTTTTTTTAAAGAGCACAATTGTATGCTGGTACATCCTAAATTCTTCAGGGCAATATCGTTTAATTTTTACTCACTTTTGACATAAAGTAATGTGCTTTTATACACACATGCACCCGAATTATAGGAGGCATATGCTATAAGCAAATCCGAAAAGAAGCAATGCATAATTCTATGATTGTTATTTCGTGATAATAATAGGTGATAATTAAATATAATTAAAGAATAAATATCATTAGAATTGAAGGTAAGCTTGAGTCACTAAATTACTTTTCAGCTAAAGCGCATACAAAGCAGATCGGAGGCCAGAGTTGTATGGAATTCATGGAATTGAGTGAATTCATTGAATTGATTGATTTCATGGAATTCATGGAATTCACGAAATTCGAGGAGTTCCTGGAATGCACGGTAATGATGGAATTCAAGTAATTCGTGAAATTGAAGGAATTCATAAAATTAGCGGAATTCTCCAAATTCATGGAATTAAAGGAATTCAAGGAATTCATGAAATGCACGGAATTCTCCAAATTCATGAAGTTGAAGGAATTTACTGCAATCAGAAACTTTACTAGATTTGTGGAATTCTCAAAATTTACTGAATTGATAAAATTCGCGAAATTCACGGAATTCATCGAATTTATGGAATTCGCGGAATAAATCGAATTTATAGAATTACTAGAATGTACGCAAATGATAAAATTCATGGAATATATTGAATTCATAGAATTGATTGAATTCATAGAATTGATTGATTTCATGGAATTCATAGAATTCACGGAATTGATGAAATTCAAGGATTTCACGAAATTTATGAAATTCAAGGAATTTACTGAAATCAGGAACTACACTAGATTTGTGGAATTCGAAAAATTTACCGAATCGATGGAAAACGAATTTATGGAATTCGTGGAATTAATCGAATTTATGGAATTACTAGAATGTATGCGAATGATGGAATTCATGGAATGTATTGAATTCATGTAATTGATTGAATTCATAGAATTGATTGATTTCATGGAATTCATGGAATTGACGAAATTCGAGGAGTTCATGGAATGCACGTCAATGATGGAGTTCACGTAATTCGTGAAATTCAAGGAAATCGTGAAATTCATGGAATTCTCCAAATGTCATGCAATTAAAGGAATTCAAGGAATTTACGAAATTTATGAAATTCAAGGATTTCACGAAATTCATGAAGTTCAAGCAATTTACTAAAATCAGGAACTACACTAGATTTGTGGAATTCAAAAAATTTACCGAATTGATGGAATTCGCGAAATTCACGGAATTCATCAAATTTATGGATTTTGTGGAATTAATCGAATTTATGGAATTACTAGAATGTATGCGAATGATGGAATTCATAGAATTGATTGAATTCATAGAATTGATTGAATTCATAGAATTGATTGATTTCATAGAATTCATGGAATTCACGAAATTCGAGGAGTTCATGGAATGCAAGTCAATGATGGAATTCACGTAATTCGTGAAATTCGCGGAATTCTCCGAATTCGTGGAATTAAAGGAATTCAAGTAATTCATGAAATTCACGGAATTCTCAAAATTCATGGAATTCATCGAATTTATGAAATTCGCGGAAATAATTAAATTTATAGAATTACTAGAATGTATGCAAATGATGGAAGTCATGGAATGTATTAAATTCATGGAATTGATTGAATTCATAGAATTGATTGATTTCATAGAATTGATTGATTTCATGGAATTCATGGAATTCACGAAATTCGAGGAGATCATGGAATGCAAGTCAATGATGGAATTCACGTAATTCGTGAAAGTCGCGGAATTCTCTGAATTCATGGAATTAAAGGAATTAAAGTAATTCATGAAATTCACGGAATTCTCTAAATTCATGGAATTGAAGGCATTCAAGGAATTTACAGAATTTATAAAATTCAAGGAATTTACTGAAATCAGGAACTTCACTAGATTTTTGGAACTCTTCGTGGAGTTCTTCGAATTTATGAAATTAATAGAATGCAAGGAAATGATGCAATTCATAGCATTCATTGAATTCATGGAATTCATGGAATACACGGAATTCATGGAAATCACGCAATTTATGGATTTCACAGAATTCACAAAATGCGAGGAGTTAATAGCATGCGCGGTAATGATGGAATTCACGTAATTCGTGAAATTCCAGAAATTCATTAAATTCATGGAATTAAATGAATTCAAGGAATTAACGGAATTCATGAAATTCAAGGATTTCACGAAATTTATGGAATTCCGTTAAATCCATGAATTCCATAATTTCCATGTATTCATTGAATGCGATGAATTGTATCATTTCCGTGGATTCTTTGAAGTTCAAACATTTCTTGAATTTCGTGAATTCCTGCATTTCGGTAAATTCGTTGGATTCCGTGAATTCCTTGGATTCCTAAATTCCCTGAATTCCGAAAATTCGATGAATTGCATAAATTTAGTAAATTGCATAAATTCCCTGAATTTAGAAAGTTCCGTAGATTGCATGAATTCCGCGAATTCGGAACATTCCGGGAACTACTTGAAATCCATGAATTTCATGAATCCTGTAAATTACATGAATTACATGATTTCCTTGAATTCCATGAATTCTTTGAATTCTGTAAATTCTCTGTATTCCGTTCAATACATGTAGTGGAAGTTTCCAACGGAAACTTTTAACAGTGTGCAAAGAACGGCTGAAATTTAATAAATTGATATATGCGGAAAATGAAAATTGTTTTTAAATAATCATTGCTGTATTATTATATTTACCAATAGAACTGAGATTGACCGTCAAGAAAAAGACCAGAGTGCAAACGATCCTCATCTTTTCGAATTATTTAATCAACAATAGTTAACAGTATAGATTGATAGCATTCTGGTTTCTCAGAAATATAAATAGTTTCTAAACCTTGTACTTATATGATTACCTCTAGTGATAACAATTCTACTAGACTATGTTTACGTTTTATTAGCTAGCTTCAAGAAATAATTTTTTTTATTATTTTCGTTAAAAATAATATGTTCGCGGCATCCATATCCTCAGAATATCCACAAAATGTTGTTATTTTATTAAAAATTGCAAAATTAAATTTTTTTACTTTCTGATAAAAGCAAAACACTCAGCAGAGATTTAACGATAAAGAGCCAAAAAATTGAATTTTTGAAATTTTGTGGGTTTGGCGAGAAGATTAATGTCAAATATCGATTTTTTTTTCTTTTTGAATTTAAGAATATAAAACTTATATTTAATTATGCGATTATTTAACATTTAAAAATTAATCAACTTTTTTCAAATTATGAAAAATGACATAGGCTGCAAAGTTGCCAAATCAGAATCCCACGTCATCACACTTTTTCTACAATCAATACAAATTTTTTAATTTTGAACAAAAATAATAATAATTAAACAATAATTGCCTGAAGCACTCTCTGATTTTCAAACTTGCGAAGAAGGAATTTTTAAATTCTAAAGAATTCTGACTTGGATCAGGGATATTTAAAATCTTTTTTTCTAATTCCCAGTTTTAATTCTTTTAAAAATTCCCGTTCTATTTCGAATTCCTTATACTAAAATAAAAACGATAATTATTTTTACTGCAATGCCCTGCAACTGCGCTGAAAGAAATAATGGAATTCAAGGAATTGAAGGAATTCGCAAAATTTATTTCACTAATTTTTTCAATTCCGTGAATTTATTGAATTCCGTAAATTCCGTGATTTATTGAATTCCGTAAATCACGTGAATTCCGTGAATTTCCTGATTTTTTTTAATTCCGTGAATTCCGCGAATTTATTGAATTCCATGAATTCCGTCAATTCATTGAATTCTTTGCATTCTACGAATTCCATGAATTCAGTAAATACCTTAAAATCAGGGAATTCCATGAATTCTTTGAATAGCGTGAATTCATTGTATTTCGTGCATACCGTGAATTCCTAGAATTCCCGAAATTCCTAGATTTCCCGAAATTCATAAAATTCCCGAAATTACTAAAATTCCTGGAATTCCTAGAATTCCTCGAATTCCTTGAATTAGATGAATTCTGTAAATTCCTTAAATCTCAGGATTCCATTAATTGATGGTATAAAATTAATGGAATTTAAGGAATTTGCAAAACTCGCGGAACTCATGAACTAGAAGGAATTCACGGAATGTATGGAATTCACGGATATTATGGATTTCAAGAAATTTAATTAAATTACGTAATTCAATGAATTCAGGGTAATCGCGGAATTCACTGTAGTCACGAAAGAAACAGAATTCATCGAATTTATTGAATTCACTGAATGAACGGAAATAGTTGAATGCTGTTGAATGGGATTCATGTAATTCGCGGAATTCATGTAATTAAAGAAAATCAAGGAACTTGCGGAATTCCTTGTATTTCGCGCATACCGTGAATTCCTAGAATTCCCAGAATTCTGAGAATTCAGGGTATACCTTGAATTACGTGAAATACATGAATTACGTGAATTACATGAATTCCGATAATTCGTTAAATTCCAGTTAAAGACGATTTTTCAATATTATGTATTACTTTTGCAATAAAAGTTTATTTTCTCTTTAGAATACCTCTATTAAATTTCATGATTTTTTCTGACGTTTGTAAAGTGAAATGAGAATCTAAATTATTTCTTTAAAATTATAAGTAAAAAATTGCAACTTTTTTGGAATAAATTAAACGTATAGAAATTCTGTTTGAAATTTAAAGAAAATATAACGTAAAAAATATTAAAATAATTGTTTAATGCTTTTTATGTTTTGAACTGATTACCTCTTAATTTATTCTATTAAAACTTATGATTTCTGCAAATAATGATAAAATAAATAAAGACTAAAATTTACTTTTTTTTTTAAATTAGGTGACATAAATTGATTATTTATAGAAAGGTTATGTAATAGAATATTGGATATAATGTGCATAATAAAAGTTTATTTATATTAAAACATCCCAGTTTCAATTACATAATTTTTCGAATGATTCTGATGTTGTGAAACGGGTATTTGCATTCAATTTTTAGTTTTGTTTGTTAATGTGTTTTAATTTTTGTTTTAAATTAGTATAAAAGGTTACCAATAAATCAAATTTTCAGAAATGAAAGTGAAAATTAAAAATAAAAAGTAGCATAAAAACGATTTTAATGTCTA
>JAAAKG020165410.1:0-28449 GCA_010014905.2 Druon quercuslanigerum
GCAAAGAGAATATTATTAAAAAATGTAATATATTGTTTAAACAATTGTATTTTGTTAACTTAAATTCATTATTACTTTACTTCTATTGAAAATTGGACAAACAGCTAGAAATTTAAGGAAAACGGCATCTTTCTAGCATTATTCAAATATAACAATAATAATACTAATAATAAATTGTTTAAACAATTAATTTCCTTGATTTTAATTTATAACTTAACTTATCCTAATTGAAAATTTAAATAAAAGGGAATTTTTTTAATCTGCAATTTTGTACCATTTCTCTAAGGCAATATTACTAACAATAATAAATTATTTAAACAATGACTTTTATTATTATTGATAAACTGCCACTTCCGTCTAATCAAAAATGGGACAACAAGTGGAAACTTTTGAGAAAACCGCGTCTTACTAATTCCATTCAATGAGAAAATTCCTAAAAACAATAATAAATTGTTTAAACAATTTATGTGAAAATCTAATTAGCAGTATAAAATAGTCAGTTATGTGCTAAAAACAATTTGCATGAAAAAAACAGCAAAAAAGTCAAAATTAGCGCCAAAAATGTACAAAACCCATTTGTCCACTTATGGGGTTTTTTTGGTATCCTATAAGACAGATTTATGCTGTTGATATTTGAAAAGTCATATTTTATTTGTATTCTATGGCTAGAAACTAAAAAAATGCATTTATTATAGTATGGATTCGAACATATTTCTGGGGTGTCCCCATAAAAAGAAAAATTTTCCATGGCGTTTTTTGATCAACTTAGTAGGTGCAAAATCCTGTATAAAAACAAGAATCCAACAACCAAATTTGGACTACAACGAAGAAACAAAAAATGCACTAATTTTTTTTTTTGGAAAAGAAAGTTATATAAAAACAAAAATTTCAGACCAAAATAAAAAAGAGGAAAGAAAAATGAAAAGGCAACCAACCACATCTCCTTCCTTCTCTTTTTCCTATTTTCGTCCATTTTATTTATTTTTTTTAAATCACAATAAAACAACATTGAAAATAAAAAATAAAATTATATTGCCAATGTTTTTGCCTTAGAATTTTATTTTAAATGTTCTTTTATTGTGATTTCATAATAAAAATAAAAAATTCGAAAAAAAAGAGAGAAGGAAGAGGATATCCTCTTTTTTTACTTTTGTCTGAAATTTTTGTTTTTAAAAATTTTTTTCACATCAAAATTTGGAGGATTTTTCATTTAATTGTTGTGGTACAAATTTCGTCGTTGGATTCTTGTTTTTTTTACAGGATTTGGCATCAATTTGCTGATTGTACGTTAAATAAGATTTTTAATTCGGATTTGAATCTAATTGAATTAATTTAATCTATAAGCTACAGTGATGAATTCAGAATAATTAAAAATATAAGAATATCAGAAATCACGGCCAAAAATGCGTTGGCAATTGCAATTGTCAACCCGAGTAAAAAAATTATATATGATTGTATATGAAAAAGTATGGACGTTTCATACATGTAAATTGGCCACATATGATTTTACAGAAACATACATGTTCCATGTATATCCATTATTGAGGAGAAATGGTAGTTTCCAGCTCATATATATACATGACCCATGTATGCGACTTAGTATCATATATAGGCATAAATGATCATACTAACTTCATATATGAAACATATATATGTTAACTTATTCCTTGATTTTATTCAAAATTTTTCATCAAATAAATGTCTATTACAAAAGTTGTCTTTTTTAATTGTTATTATTTGATTCAATGGATTTCCCAATTTTTTTCTGCAGCAATTTTCAATGCATAATCTGTAACATAAATTATTTTGTACAATCTTCAATGAAATTCAAGAGTTCTAGACTAATGACTACATATCTGGTCTCATATATGACTCAATTTATTTTCACAAGTCATACATGGTTATATATGGTATGTCATTATAAATCAAACATTATTGATTTCAATTTTCTCATGTATGGCTGCATGCGCAGACGCGAGCGATCATGCACATCTATGCATGTGATCATATTTGAAAACAGTTTTATAAAATTAAGTCCATGTATGAATTCATATATAAATGAATATCATATCATCTATGATGATATATAATCATTCATGGATCATGCATAATTTATGTGTGATCATGCATATTTTTTTTTATTTGGGAACTCCATAAAAATTTCCTAATTCCACGTAATTTAAAGTTCATTCTTGAACTGAATGAAAATATTCTTCATCCAAAAATTCTAGTTAGGACAAATAAAATTATTCATATTGTCCGGTTTTGTCCGGTTCTTAAAAATTCTCGTTTCATTCCGGCTACTGAAAGACAAGTAGACTTGGTGTCTTTACGTAAAGGTACCAGCGATGATATTTTGAGGAGATAAGACGCCACGAACGACGTAATGCGAATAATAGTTGAATAATGTATGCATTTGGCGTTATCGCGTCCGACGGTCGGATAGGCTCTCTCGCATTATAAGAAAAAAAAGAAAAAAAAAAGAAACAGTTTAAGAAATGCATTTATGTATCGCTGGATCGTCAGGTCGAGCGGTGATCGGTTAAACTGGCGTTACGACTGACCTACAATAAGCTTAGAATCTCGATATCGAGATATAAAAGCGCCGTCAGATATTCATCGTCTCTGCCGGTTACACGCTTGTTCGATTATTCGAATATCATCTGAATTCGAAATTAAGCGAGGAATTGACGAGCGAGTTGACAATTGGCAATCGATTGCCTTCCATTCTGCGCTTCTGCGTAGCAAGACTAGAAAACGAGGTTCGGACTTCAGTTTTCGGCCAGGTGTCATCGAGGTCACTTCCATCCAATTATCAATTCTAATTTGACTCACTTGATATCTAGGTGCTCACAACTTAGCTTCTACAAGACGATTTATTTTCTGACTAGAAGAATTAATCAACTTCAGAAAAAGAAAGAACGACATTTTGGTAGATTTGTTATTTAAACTTTTCTATTTTTGATAATATAGCAAAAAATGAAATGAAAACAGAATTTATTTATAATTATTCTAAAGTCATTTTGAAGTTGTTTTATTCTCTCAAGTTCTTTAGCTTCTAGAGACTCTTTTCAATTGCTCGAAATGCTTTTTTTAAACTTTTTCATATTTTTCGAAATGTTTTTTTAACTTTCTAGTAATATGCTGAAGTCACCACATTTTTGTTAGTTCTGGAAATTCCTCTAATTCTCTAAATTCTCGGACGTCCCTAAAATTCTATGTATGAAACCCGTGCATTCCCAAAATTCTGCGAATTCCATGAATTCCGTGAATTTGATTAATTCCCTGAATTCTATGAATTCGCCGAATTTCATCAATTCTTTGAATTCCTCGAATTATCTGTATTCCTCGAATTCTCGGTATTCCTTGAATTCCTTATGTTCCATGAATTCTTTAAATTCCCAAAATTCCCTGAAATCCTTGCTTTTCCTACATTCCTCAATTATTCTGCATTCCTTGAATTCTCTGACATTCCTAACTTTCTTGATTGAATTCCTTGCTATAGATGAAGAATGAATGAATGATGAAGAATCCTTGATTCTTTTAATATCTTACTTTTCTCTTACTTCCATAAGCTTCTTCAATTTCTGGAATTTTTTAATTTATCCTATTTCTCGAATTCTTGCTATTCCTTGAATTCCTTCAAGTCCTTGAATTCCTAACATTCCATAAATTTTTTTATTTCCTAAATTCCCTGAATCCCTTGCTTTTTCTACAATCCTTAATTACTCTGAAATTCCTAAATTCCATAAAATCCTTAATTTCTCGAAATTTCTTAAATTTTTAATATCTTAATTTTCTCTAATTTCCCTGAGCTTCTTCAATTCCTTGAATTTTTGGAATTTTTTAATTTCTCTTATTCCTCGAATTCTTGGTTTTCCTGAAATGCCTTGAAGTCCTTGAATTCCAAAGATTCCATGAATTTTTTTCATTCCCTGAATTCCCGGAATTCCTTGCTTTCTCTACATTCCTTAATTATTCTGAATTCCTTGAATTCTCTGAAATTCCTAAATTCCATAAAATCCTCAATTTCTCTGACTTCCTTGATTTCTTTTTAATATCTTAGTTTTCTCTCACTTCCCTAAGCTTCTTCAATTACTTGAATTTTAAAAATTTTGTTTCTTCTTCGAATTTTTGTTATTCTTTGAATTCTTGCTATCCTTAAATTCCTTCAAGTCCTTAAAATCCTAATATTCCATGAATTTTTTTAATTCCCTAAATTACCTGAATTCCTTGCTTTCTCTACATTCCTTAATTATTCTGAATTCTCTGAAATTCCTAAATTCCATGAATCCGTAATTTCTCTGAATTCCTTGATTTTTTAAATATCTTAGTTTTCTCTCGCTTTCCTAAGGTTGTTCAAATCCTGGAATTTTTGAGAATTTTTTTAATTTCTCTTATTTCTCGAATCCACGGTATTCCTTGAATTCCTTCAAGTCCTTAAATTCCTAACAATCCATGAATTTTTTTATTTCCTAAATTCCCTGATTTCCTTAAATTCTATAAAATTCCTAAATTCCGTAAATCGCTAATTTCTCTGAATTCCTTGATTTATTTTTAATATTTTAATTTTCTCTTACTTTCCTAAGCTTCTTCAATTCCTTGAATTCTCTGAAATTCCTAAATTCCATAAAATCTTTAATTTCTCGAAATTGCTTAATTTTTTAATATCTTAATTTTCTCTCACTTGCCTGAGCTTCTTCAATTCTTTAAATTATTCAAATTTCTCTTATTCCTCGAATTCTTGCTATTCCTCAAATTCCTTTAAGTCCTTGAATTCTTAACATTCCATGAATTTTTTTATTCCCTAAATTCCCTGAATTCCTTGCTTTTTGTGCATTTCTTAATTACTCTGAATTCCTTGAATTCTCTTAAATTCCTAAATTCCATAAAATCCTTAATTTCTCTGAATTCATTGATTCTTTTAATATCTTAATTTTCTCTCACTTCCCTAAGCTTCTTTAATTCCTTGAATTTCTTGGAATTTTTTTTATTTCTCTTATGTCTCGAATTCTTGGTAGCCTATGAATTCCTTACATTCCATGAATTCTTTTAATTACCTAAATTCTCTGAATTCCTTCCTCGCTTTACATTCCTTGAATTGTGTGAAATTCCGAAATTCCATAAATCCTTAATTTCTCCGAATTCCTTGATTTCTTTTTAACATCTTACTTTTCGCTTACCTTCCTAAGCTTGTATAATTCCTAGAATTTTTTGAAATTTTTTTAATTCTCTTATTCCTCGAATTCTCGGTATTCCTTGAATTCCTTACATTTCATGAATTCTTTAAATTTCCGAAATGCCCTGAATTCCTTGCTTTTTCTACATTCCCTAATTATTCTGAATTCCTTGAATTCTCTGAAATTCCTAAATTCCATAAAATCCTTAATTACTTGGAAGTTCTTGATTTTTTTAATATCCTAATTTTCTCTCACTTCCCTAAGCTTCTTCAATTTCTTGAATTTTTTAAATTGATATTATTCCTCGAATTCTCGCTATTCCTTGAATTCCTTAAAGTCTTTAAATTCCCGAAATTCCATGAATTTTTTTAATTCCCTAAATTCCCTGATTCTTTGAAATTCCATAAATCGCTAATTTCTCTGAATTCCTTGATTTCTTTTTAATATCTTAATTTTCTTTCACTTCCCTAAGCTTCTTCAATTCTTTGAATTATTTGTATTCCCTAAATTCTCTAACTTCCTTGCTTTCCCTACATTCTTTAATTATTTTGAATTCCTTGAATTCTCTGAAATTCCTAAATTCCTTAAAATCCTTAATTACTTGGAATTCCTTGATTTTTTTAATATCTTAATTTTCTTTCACTTCCCTAAGCTTGTATAATTCCTAGAATTTTTTGAAATTTTTTTAATTCTCTTATTCCTCGAATTCTCGGTATTCCTTGAATTCCTTACATTTCATGAATTCTTTAAATTTCCGAAATGCCCTGAATTCCTTGCTTTTTCTACATTCCCTAATTATTCTGAATTCCTTGAATTCTCTGAAATTCCTAAATTCCATAAAATCCTTAATTACTTGGAAGTTCTTGATTTTTTTAATATCCTAATTTTCTCTCACTTCCCTAAGCTTCTTCAATTTCTTGAATTTTTTAAATTGATATTATTCCTCGAATTCTCGCTATTCCTTGAATTCCTTAAAGTCTTTAAATTCCCGAAATTCCATGAATTTTTTTAATTCCCTAAATTCCCTGATTCTTTGAAATTCCATAAATCGCTAATTTCTCTGAATTCCTTGATTTCTTTTTAATATCTTAATTTTCTTTCACTTCCCTAAGCTTCTTCAATTCTTTGAATTATTTGTATTCCCTAAATTCTCTAACTTCCTTGCTTTCCCTACATTCTTTAATTATTTTGAATTCCTTGAATTCTCTGAAATTCCTAAATTCCTTAAAATCCTTAATTACTTGGAATTCCTTGATTTTTTTAATATCTTAATTTTCTTTCACTTCCCTAAGCTTCTTCAATTCCTTGAATTTTTTGGAATTTTTTTAATTTCTCTTATTGCTCGAATTCTTGGTATTCCTTGAATTCCTTACATTCCATGAATTCTTTTCATTCCCGAAATTCCCTAATTCCTTGCTTTTTCTACATTACCTAATTACTCTGAATTCCTTGAATTCTATGAAATTCCTAAATCCCATAAAATCCTTAATTTCTCGGAATTCCTTGATTTTTTTAATATCTTAATTTTCTCTCACTTCCCTAAGCTTCTTCTATTTCTTGAATTTTTTTCATTTATCTTATTCCTCGAATTCTTTCTATTCCTTGAAATCCTTCAATTCCTTGAACTCCTTACATTGCATGAATTTTTTTAATTCCCTAAATTCCTTGAATTCCCTGCTTTCCTGCATTTCTTAATTATTTTCAATTCTTTAAATTGTCTGAAATTTCTAAATTCCATAAATCCTTTCTTTATCTGAATCCCTCATTTCTTTTTAATATCTTATTTTTGTCTTACTTCCCGAAGCTTATTCAGTCACTTGCATTTAAAAAATTTTTATTATTCGTCGAATTTTTGTTGTTCTTCGAATTCTTGCTATTCCTTGAATTGCTTCAAGTCCTTGAAATCCTAATATTCCATTAAATTTTTGTATTTCCTAAATTCCCTGAATTCTGTGCTTTCTCTACATTCCTTAATTATTTTGAATTCCTTGAATTCTCTGAAATTCCGGAATTCCATAAATCCCTAATTTCTCTGAATTCCTTTGATTTCTTTTTAATATCTTAATTTTCTCTCGCTTCCCTAAGCTTGTTCAATTCCTGGAATTTTTTTTAATTTTTTTTATTCCTCGAATTCTTTTTATTCCTCAAATTCCTTCAAGTCCTTGAATTCCTAACATTCCATGAATTTTTTTATTGCCTAAATTCCCTGAATTCTTTGCTTTGTCTTTATTCCTTAATTACTCTGAATTCCTTGAATTCTCTGAAGTTCCTAAATTCCATAAATCGCTAATTACTTGGAATTCCTTGATTTTTTTAATATCCTAATTTTCTTTTACTTTCCTGAGCTTCTTCAATTCCTTGAATTTTTTTGAATTTTTTTAATTCCCTAACTTCCGTGAAATCCTTGCTTTCTCTATATTCTATAATTATTTTGAATTCCTTGAATTCTCTGAAATTCCTAAATTCCATAAAATCTTTCGTTTCTCTGAATTCCTTGATTTCTTTTTAATATCTTAATTTTCTCTCATTTCCCTAAGCTTCTTCAATTCCTTGAACTTTTTGGAATTTTTTAAATTTCTCTTATTCATCGAATTCTTGGTATTCCTAATATTCCATGAATTCTTTTCATTACCAAGCTTATCTTAATTTCTGTATTTCTTCACATCCCTTAACTAGTCTGAATTCCTTGAATTCTCTGAAATTCCTAAATTCCATAAAATCTTTAATCTCTCGAAATTGCTTAATTTTTTAATATCTTAATTTTCTATCACTTCCCTGAGCTTCTTCAATTCTTTAAATTTTTTAAATTTTTTAAATTTCTCTTATTTCTTGAATTCTTGCTATTCCTCAAATTCCTTAAAGTCCTTGAATTCCTAACATTCCATGAATTTTTTTATTCCCTAAATTCCCTGAATTCCTTGCTTTTTCTGCATTTCTTAATTACTCTGAATTCCTTGAATTCTCGTAAATTCCTAAATTCCATAAAATCCCTAATTTCTCTGAATTTATTGATTTCTTTTTAATATCTTAATTTTCTCTTACTTCCCTAAACTTGTTCAATTCCTTGAATTTTTTGGAATTTTTTAATATCTCTTTTTCCTTGAATTCTTGGTATTCCTCGAATTCCTTAAATTCCACGAATTCTTTTAATTCTAAAAATTCCCTGAATTCCTTTCTTTCTCTACATTCCTTAATTAATCTGAATTCCTTGAATTCTCTGAAATTCCTAAATTCCATAAAATCTTTAATTTCTCGAAATTGCTTAATTTTTTAATATCTTAATTTTCTCTCACTTCCCTAAGCTTTTTCCATTCCTTGATTTTTTTGGAATTTTTTTAATTTCTCTCATTTCTCGAATTCTTGGTATCCCTTGAATTCCTTACATTCCATGAATTCTTTTAATTACCTAAATTCTCTAAATTCCTTGCTCGCTCTACATTCCTTGAATTGTGTGAAATTCCGAAATTCCAAGAAATCCTTTATTTCTCTGAATTCCTTGATTTCTTTTTAATATCTTGATTTGCTCTCACTTCCCTAAGCTTGTTCAATTCCTTGAATTTTTTGGAATTTTTTAATATCTCTCTTTCCTCGAATTCTTGGCATTCCTCGAATTACTTCAATTCCACGAATTCTTTTATTTCTCTAAATTCCCTGAATTACATGAATTCTCTCAATTCCTTCAATACTCTAAATTCCTTGAATTCTTTAAAAATCCTAATTTCCATAAAATCCCTAATTTCTCCGAAATCCTTGATTTCTTTAATATCATAATTTTCTCTCACTTCCCTAAGGTTCTTCAATTACTTGTTTTTTTTTTTTTTTAATTTTCCAATACCTAGAATTCTCGCTATGCCTTGAATCCCTTGCTTGCTCTACATTCCTTAATTACTCTGAATATCTTGAATTCTCTGAAATTCCTAAATTCCATAAAATCCTTAATTTCTCTGAATTCCTTGATTTCTTTTTAATATTTTAAGTTTCCTTCACTTCTCTAAGCTGCTTCTTCACTTCATTAAATTTTTTGGAATTTTTTTAATTTCTCTTAGTCGTCGAATTCTTGGTATTCCTTGAATTCCTAACATTCCATGAATTTTTTTATTTCCTAAATTCACTGACTTCCTTGCTTTTTCTACATTCCTTAATTACTCTGAATTTATTGAATTCTCTGAAATTCCTAAATTCCAAAAAAACCCTTAATTTCTCGGAATTCCTTGATTTTTTTTCTTAATTTTCCCTCACTTCCCTAAGCTTCTTCAATTTCTTGAATTTTTTTTATTTATCTTATTCCTCGAATTCTTGCTATTCCTTGAATTGCTTCAAGTCCTTAAATTCCTAAAATTCCATGATTTTTTTAATTCCCTCAATTCCCTGAATTTCTTGCTTGCTCTGCATTCCCTAATTTCTCTAAATTCCTTGATTTCTTTTTAATATCTTAATTTTCTCTTACTTCCCTAAGCTTCTTATATTCCTTGAATTTTTTGGAAATTTTTAAATTTGTCTCATTTCTCGAATTCTGCGTATTCCTTGAATTCCTTACATTTCATGAATTCTTTTAATTCCCAAAATTCCCTGAATTCCTTGCTTTTCCTACATTCCTTAATTATTTTAAATTCCTTGAATTCTCTGAAATTCCTAAATTCCATAAATCCCTAATTTCTATGAATACCTTGATTTCTTTTTTAAATCTTAATTTTCTCTCACTTCCCTGAGCTTTTTCAATTCTTTGAATTTATTTAATTTCTCTTATTCCTCGAATTCTTGGTATTCCTCGAATTCCTTAAATTCCACGAATTCTTTTAATTCTAGAAATTCCCTGAATTCCGTTCTTTCTCTACATTCCCTAATTACTCTGAATTCCTTGAATTCTCTGTAATTCCTAATTTCCATAAAATTATTAATTTCTCGAAAATCCTTGATTTTTTAATATCTTAATTTTCTCTCACTTCCCTAAGCTTCTTCCATTTCTTAATTTTTTTGGCACTTTTTATTTCTCTCATTTCTCGAATTCTTGGTATCCCTTGAATTCGTTACATTCCATGAATTCTTTTAATTACCTAAATTCTCTGAATTCCTTGCTCGCTCTACATTCCTTGAATTGCGTGAAATTCCGAAATTCCAAGAAATCCTTAATTTCTCCGAAATCCTTGATTTGTTTAATATCATAATTTTCTCTCACTTGCCTAAGGTTCTTCAATTACTTATATTTTTTTTTTAATTTTATAATACCTAGAATTCTGGCTATTCCTTGAATTCTTTGCTTGCTCTACATTCCTGAATTACTCTAAATGTCTTGAATTCTCTAAAATTCCTAAATTCCATAAAATCCTTAATTTCTCTGAATTCCTTGATTTCTTTTTAATACCTTAATTTCCTCTCACTTCCCAAAGCTTCTTCAATTTCTGGAATATTTTGAAATTTTGTAAATTTCTCTTATTACTCAAATTCTTGCTATTCCTTGAATTCCTTCAAGTCCTTGAACTCCTAACATTCCATGAACTTTTTTAATTACCGAAATTCTCTGAATTCCTTGCTTTCTCTACATCCTTAATTATTTTTAATTCCTTAAATTCTCTGAAATTCCTAAATTCCATAAATCCTTAATTTCTCCGAATTCCTTGATTTTTTTTAATATCTTAGTTTTCGCTTACTTCCCTAAGCTTGTATAATTCCTAGAATTTTTTGGAATTTTTTTAATTCTCTTACTCCTCGAATTCTTGCTATTCATTGAATTCCTAACATTCCTTAAATTCTTTTAACTCCCTAAATTCCCTGAATATCATGTATTCTCTCAATCCCTTCATTACTCCGAATTTCTTGAATTTTCTGAAATTCCTAAATTCCATGAAATCCTCAATTGCTCTAAATTCCTTGATCTTTTTAATATCTTTATTTTCTCTTACTTCCCTAAGCTTCTTCAATACCTTGAATTTTTCGGAATTTTTGAAATTTCTCTTATTCCTCAAATTCCTGGTATTCCCTAAATTCTTCAAAATTCTTGAATACTTTTGATTCCCTAAATTCGCTGAATTCTTGAATTCTCTAAACTTGCTCAATTTCAATAAAGTTTTTAATTTCTCTCAATTCCTTGAATTTTTTAAATTTCTGTTATTCCTAGAATTCTTGGTATTCCTTGAATTCGCACAAGTCTTTGAATTCCCTGAAAATCTGTGATTTTCTCAAATTTTCCAAATTCCTCGATTACTCGGAATTCCGTGAATTCTTTGTATTCTCCCAATTCGACTAATTCTCTGAATTCCGCAAATGTCTTAAGTTTCTGGCATTTTTTTTAATTCTCCCAATTTTTTCTAAAACACTGCTTTCTTTGATTTAACTGAAAATCCAAGATTTTTCTACATTCCAAAAGATTATGTGATTCCCTAAATTCCGAGAAATTTCTCTTAATTCCCGGCATTATCTATATTTTCTGAATTCTTTTAAGCCCTTGAATTTCGTAAATTACATGAATTCGCTAAATTTCTGGCATTCTCTGAATTTCATGAATTCTCTCAATTTTTCTGCCAATCCGCATCTTCTTTTACTTCCTAAATATCCTTTAATTCCTTGAATTCCTCCGGAATCATCAAATTTCTCTTATTCCTAGAATTCTTTGATTTCCTTGAATTCGTCGAAGTTGACCCTTTAAGAGAACTAATCGAGTATACAGAAGAGCATATTAAAATTTTAAAATCGATAGATCTTCTCGTTCAATTTTTGAACGCATTATGAGTGCAATGTAAGATTTTAAGTTAACTACCTGAAAGCTTATGTACAGGAACCTCGGAGGATGCTAGACATATTCCTGGACACGTGAGCCCTATAAGATCCTGCACATCTTCTTGGACAATAACTTTGGAGGATCCTGGACATGTTGCTGGAAACGAATCTCGGAGGATATTGGAAATTTTCCTTGACACGAACCTCGGAAGATCGTGGACATGTTCCTGGACACAATTCTGCCAACGAACCTGTACAGGTAATCTTGACGGTCCATGTGGAGGAATTTGGCGAAGGAAACTGTACATGATCCTACAATGAACATTCACCGACAAGAGAAACCTGCCAATGTTCGAGTATACGTTTCTTGCATAGCATTCTTTGCGAAATAGTTTGAGACTCAGCTTCCTGACCTTGAAGATTGTACGATCTTGAACAACTTCCTGTACATGAATTCGCTTCTCAAATCACTCTGTGAAGAACCTGTGCAGGATTATTCAAGGCTTAGCTAGCACATAGGTCCTTTGCAGGATCATATGCAGTTTCCTTAACCAAATTTCTGTACAGGAACCATCAAACTTAAAACAACAAGTTCGTGTGCAGAAAAATGTTCAGGATCCTCCGAACATCCTCTGCAGGATTTTTTATCTGGGTAGCTAATGTCACACGGAGATCTGAGGAGCAGCATTGCGTATCCCAACCTGCTTTAGATCAGACTATTTATAACATGCCTAAATTCTTGCATTTGGTCTGCAAAGAGATCAAACGAAAATGGAATGACAGTCGCCTTTGCTAAGTGGAAAATATTATTTGAGCCAATAGAGAATAGAATTTCTGATATAAAATATTAGGAAACTGTAATTAGCTGCTCCATGTCATCATGGCCTGGGACAACACAATTCATTGTATCACATACCAAAAGATCGAGAGCAATCAGAAAAGTCGTGGTCTTAAAGAAACGCATTTTAAATAATAATAAGTTTTACAGTCTTAACAAAAATTTGCGAAGCCAATTTTATATAAGTGAAAAGCAATAATGCAAGACATATTATTCGCTATTATCATGAAATTCAAGTACTTTTAGATTCACCAAGTTAAGAAAATTTGGTACCCAACGCAGCCTGGAACAAACTAGGTATTCTGACACAAGCATTAGTAGATAATACTATTTAAAATATAAATAATTCATAATGTCATGTAACTCAGGCTTGTTGAATCGTCATAGCGTCAGAGTATACAGGTTTTAAAACAACTTTTTATTATTTTGCATCTCCGAAGATCATAAGCGATTTACCTTCGGTTCAGATTGATGTAACTGACTGGTATATTCCAGAGACGCTTAAGCGAGGAGATCCTCATTTTGATAAGAGAAGTAAAATAGATATGATTATTTGTGCTAAATATTTTCTATATTTACTTAAAACCGAAAACATTAAGTCAGGTGAGGTGTTCCCTGTCTTACAAAAAACAGTTTGGGTTAGATGTTATTTTCAGGTTCGTATTATTTATATTATCAGAACAGAAACCTAAATTTAGAAGTGAATGACTAAGCTTCTGGGAAATAAGAAATTATAAAGATACCTAAGAGATTCACTGACTATTTTAGAGAAAGGATGCGAAAATTATTACTCTGAAACAAGAATTTGAGACTCTACAGGTTTTATTTATCCAGTTTATCAACGAGGTAATTTGGTTTTTTTAAACTTTTCTGCTTATGAAGTAAAGGAACATTAACAAACAGAGCAATCTTATCAGTTATTGCTCAGCTTTTTAATCAGACTATTCATGAGAATTAGATGACATGAAGTTAAATTTTTCACCGCATTCATTGACTGTATTACTGTGCTCAAAATCTAAGCTTGCACCAATCTAATTTTCACTTCATCAAATGGGATTGTTTTATCTCTTTAAAACAAAAATGCAGTAAAAATGGAATACTTAAATTTTTAATCACAATTAAAAGATTAATATAGAATTCCGCGTTATTTATTTAAATAAAACGTTCGTTCTGAAACACAGCTTCGACCCAGGTTGCTGATAAATCTCTCTAGGTCGTGCAAGTGAAGAGCCTCACAAAGACATCCTATAAAGCATATAAAACACCCCACTCTGGTTTATAAGTATCCAAAGTCTTTTATTTCAGGCGTTATGCCCTCCACTGCTTGTATTTAGTTTGCTCAACATTATTTGTAAGTCTTTTATTGACTTTGCCATAGCAACTTTATTATCTGCGAACGCTAACCCACGTACCCTCACTCTCCCGACATCCACCATGTATTTAGTTTGCTCAATATTATTTTCAAGTTATTTATTGACTGCCACAGTAACTTTATTATCTGCAAACGCTAACCCACGTACCATCAATGTCCCGACATCCACACCTTGCATGGCATGGAACCAGTTCTCAGTTTTCTATTTACCCTTACACCCACTTTGCTACTAACATGTGTTGTTTTTATTGCTTGTAGAGGTCATCTACTCTACAATTCTGAATTCCAGACTTTCTATTGACACTAATCCAAAATTTGATCAATCCTGTTTAATCCCTATTTTCCAATCTAATTGAATCCGTTTCTATCTTTTCTGAAATATAAGATAGTCCTATCCTTCTGAATTCTAGTCGGTATATCCGAACGAATCCTCTGCTTATCCACCTCTATGCTTAGCGTCGACACGCTGCTTGACGTACACCCTAATCTTAGTACCAATAGGTTCCCAGTAGTCTGTTGACTATAAAAGTCAGACACAAGTGAAATCATTTGCTCCGTCTATAAGTGGAGGCTCGGCAGGCGCCTTAGCAAAGCCAAGGATAGAAAAAGATACACGGTTGTGGCTGCAAGAGTTAGAGTTAGGGATACAAAGAATTTAAGTAGAGACAACAGATAGGGCGTGCAAAGAAAAAAATAGTGTTTGTGGGATGCAAAGTATGCATTGCGTTGTAATACGTGGACAGACCTCCTAAAGTGTTATAAGGTTACTGCACAGATCACTAAAGCTATTTATGTTCAGTGTGTTTTCTTTCAGAGGATGCTAGACTCCTCTGGCCTGAGCAGGTGGTCGACAGTCATTGGAGGCTCTCGGAAGAGTCGAGACGGATCAGACAATAGCTGTTCCTTTTTGCTGACTCACCTTTTTCTCCGCTACAGACTTTTTTTAGAGTCAAATGTTACCCTATTAAGTCTGCAATATGCTGCCTGATAGTTAGCATCTTTTACTTGTTGAGTATGTGATGAACCTTGGCCATGAGCTTTCTGTCAAATGTTATGAAGTCAATCACACCCTGAATCCGGAACGAATACTGTCTTACCCAGCCTATCTTTTTGAAGAGTAGATTCGTGAGTCTTTTGGTCTTATAACCAGTTATTAGCTTTGTTCTATGGAGTGCTCCCTACCAAATTTCTTGCTGCCTCACACACACTAAAATTGATAACCCAAAGATCGGATTATCCGAAAAAATCTTTAAAAAACTGGTGGCCCAGTTAAGCTAGATCTTTAGCCTTGAGACAAACCTGGATCTAGATGTTTTTCCTAGACCTAATCCATCGCTCTTCCCCTACTGGATGCACGCATTTGGTTTAGTGTCGCCTCTCCTTATCTGTTGCTGGCTAGCTCTGTCAAGGATACTACTGACTGACTAACAAGGATACTGACGACAGAGTGAAAGCCTTGAGAATCATCACAAATTGACTTTTTAATATAATTACCAGTTACATAAAACATCCTAATCTGATTTGATACTGCAAACATTTCATTTGGATTTAATTTTTCTATCAATGATTAGTTACAGGACTGTCCCTTATATTAAGTACGGTAAAGTACCTTGATATTGTGCGGCGGACACCTACTGGAGCTTCTTTGACTTCTTCTTTGGACAGTGGTGTAATTGTGCCGCTTGCTGTGTTCAGTTTTGCACGTCTTTTATTGCGAAGGTTATTAAAATAGGCATAAATTCCAGCAAGATGATTATGAGTCGCCAATATGGCATAGACGTGACCATCGGATGTACACAATACAATTTGTTCTTGCGTTGGCATAGGCGCATACATATATTTGCTCAGTTGGATTTCAAGTTTTGTATTGGCTGCAAAAGTGTACTTTCGAAGTTCTAATATACGGTCACGATTAGCGTGGGGAATAAGCCGAATGAATCTAAGTTCGTCAAGTCCACATCCCAGTCCGTCAAAAGTAGGAAGCCTTGTTGGAGCTATTACTATTCTGGCAGGAGGAGACCTGGACCTGGTAAGACGAGCACTAGAACTGGGAAGATGATCAGGCTCGGGAGCTGAAAGAGTGATACCTGGTACATTATTTCTTTTATAAGAACAACGGGAAGATTCGCCACGATGCTCACCAGGAATTGGGTCCCCGTTAGGTAAACAATCGAGCGATGAAATTAAATCTGCATCAAGAAAGAGGGTATTACATTTTTTTAATAAATAATCAGATTTTTTATTCATATTATAAAATCATAGTTCACTCCCTGTGGAAGAAGATTTGAACAACATATCCAGGAAGACATTTTACATTACATAATGTTATTTACAGAAACCTTAAGAAAAATTGTTCACTAACTCGCAATCTTTCCAATCTCATAAAATTTCATACAAAGTAGCTATTTTCTCTGAAAAAGGCTTAAAATTATATACATAGACATATATATTATAATATTATATTTACCAATAGAAATCAGGATAATTGAGAAGGCGGAGGCCAGAGCATAAACGAACCGCATTTTTTTCCATGCAGAGAAGAGAATGATTGATAAATTAATATGCTGTTATTTAGTGTCATTTTCATGGATGGCAGTTGCTCTGAGATATTTACGTTTATTTAGGCATTTGCAGGAGAAAAGTTTTATCTACAAGGCTAGAGATAGTGATAATGCAAATTGCTGACGACTTTTAAAGAGAATTCGACAATTAAAAATTAAACTTTTTTAAATATGTTATACAGCTTATTAAATTCCACGCCAATCGGTTTGTAGCACAAAAATTTCTTGAAGGTATTTAGAAAAGTCAAGAAATTCAGGCACATCCAAGAATTTAATTATTCAGGAGAATTTTAAGAAATTTAAGGTTTGCAGGAAATTCAGGGAAGTCAGGGAAGTCCCAGATTTTTGGGAATTCAGGCAATAAAAAGAAATAAGGAAATTCAGGAAATTAAAGGAAATTAGGGAATTCAGGAAATTCGGGGAATTATGCATATTCAGGAAATTCAAAGTATTCAGGTAAATTTGCGTATTCAGATCATCTAGAGTTTTCAGGGAATTAAGAGTATTTAAAGAATTAAGAGCATATAAATAATTAAGAGAGGGAAAGGAATTCAGAGAATTCAGAGAATTCAGAGAATTCGGAGAACTCGGTGAATTTAGAGAATTCAGAGAATTTGAGGAAATCTAAGAATCTGAATCCTTCAAAATCCTACTCTATTCTATCCTATCCTACTTTAACCTTTCCTATATTATCCAATGCTATCCTATCCGATCTATCCTACCCATTCTATCCTATCCAATGTTAATAAAAATACCAAAATAATTCCTTCAGTTATTAAATTTAAATTTGTATTCGTGCTATGATTACGAATCAATAAAGAGTATATATTTTAGGCGGTTCAGAAGTTTAAATTATACAAAAACTTTTTTTTTTGTTTGGTCACCTATTTGATAATAACACGTAAATTAAAAAAATTAGGCAAACTGCATAAAATTAATATCTGTCACCAATTTAAGCTAGGATAGGCTTTTTATCTTGCTTCATTTTAAAAAGAACAAAAATAAAAAAATTTAAACCTATAATTTATACACACACTTTATATCACAATTTTTCATGTATTTACTTATTCAGCAGATCACTATTGTTAGCACAAGAAATTTATGTCAGAAGTGGTACTAAGGCACTTATATAATGTTGTAAATATATTTGTATTATTTATTGTTTAATTGAGTGCCTAGAATTATGCTAAAACGTAAAAAAATTCAAATCGACAAATTGAAGGATTTCACAGAATTAAGGAAATTTAAAATTTTTCAGTAGTACCAGAAATTCAGGAAGTTATGAAAATCAAGGAATAAACAGGAATTAGAGATTTTATAGAATCAAAGAAGTTTAGGCACTTGAGAGAAAGTCAATGCTTATCTTTCATTTATTAAAAATAGAATTAGTTGAATAGTTAAACAAAAGAGATGAGTTTTTATTCAGAAACAAATTGAATTTCCCATCTAAAATCGAACTTTTTACAAAATAAACCAATTTTCAAACATATGGTGAAATTCGAAAAAACAAATTATTGATTTGCTACCGGAAAAAGCAAAAAAAAATTTAAACAAAATATTCGCATTTTCGCAAAAGTAATTTAATTTCAACCAAACACGTTTATTCGCAATCAAATAGTTAACTTTTCTACTAAAAGGTCTTATTTTTTAACTAGAAAATAAATAGATACATTTCCAGTTTAAAAAATCGATTAAAATAAAAACTTTGCATTTTTGAAAACTTAAATGAGTTTAAAAAAGCACCTAAAATTTCAACAGCAGCAGATGAATTTTACATAGAAAAGATTAATTTTTGGCTTAAAAATTAAATTTTCAACAACACGCAGCCGTTTTACACCAAAAAGTTGAAATTTGAACTAAAAAATGTAAACCTTTACCAAATACCATTCGCTTCAATTGATAGTGCAGTGAACTAGCCTAGCTTTAGTCGGTCAAGTAGGTATCCCACATAGATACTTGTCACAGTTGATAAAAAAGCTTTCTGCCTAACCGACCAATACTCAAGCGTCCCATGTGTCTTCTACAATACAACGAGGCACCATGTTATATTTTAGAAAGATCCTCTTTTTTTATCAAAAGGTAAATTATTATCATGCCATGCGTCTAAAGTATTCTAGCGGATTAAGTAAACATAAAATTGCCCGAAACAAGTATCAATAAGTCATAAAAACATGATAGCTATAAGTACAAGACTCCCTACAAATTTTTGTAAAATATGTATTCTCTTATCCTCCCCTGGAGTCTCTAAAGCCTTGTAGTTGTATGTGTAGAGTGTAGAGTGTAACCTGGTGGTTACGAAGGTGTGGAGACACCAGACAACCGCCTCGAGTAATTAGTCTTACCCTTACATTCGGGGTTTTGCAAGGGCGAACCTTGTATTTCCCTTGCTACTAGTGGTAACCAAGATGGATCACGCAAATACCAAAAAAATAAGGAGAAAGGGAGGTGGCGGAGAGGAAAATGGTGTTGGGTCCTAAAGGGTCTAACATAACTCTTTTCTCCCAATCTGTCTCTTCAGCAAGCCAAACTGAGGCGGCGGCTGTGCCACAGCTCTTGCGGGAGCTGAAGGATTGACGGTCTTTCTGAGTGAGGCTATGAAAACGGGACGAACAGAGAGTCGTCAGGGGCTGGACTGACAGCCGTTTTGAGGGCTGAGCCCCTGATGATGGTAGTGACGGATATGAGCTCACTACAGAGCAGTGTGAGCTCTTCGGGGAGGCCGGAGGGCGCTTTAAAAAGTGTCCACGGATCAATGGCAAAAAATCAATCTCTCCTTCTGCAGAGGAAAGGGGTCTTTGCATTTGTGGGAGCTGACCCAGCAGCTAAAGCGTCGCTACACAAGGCAGCTGTCGAGACAAGGCCTTAGGATGGCGCATCTCTTAAGGTGGGTGGAGTTGAGTTGCTTCAGAAGATGGTTAGGGCCACGGTGTGGTTTCCAGGTAAACTGGAAGATCTATCGTCGGTTAAAGATATTCAACCCCTCACATAAGACGGCGTCCTGGCGAATCATCAGGCACGATAGGCCTCAGAAAGAAGACATAGCGCAAGGAGAAACCAAGTATCTCCTAATTATGCAAATTCCTGAGTCACAGTCCACAACAACAGGCCCTTCTACCACTTTGGGCAGGTCAACTTTAAGGTTGCCAGTAATTGTCTAACCATTACCCAAATAAACTTGCATCACAATAAAGGCTTGCATACTGGCGAAGGGAGTCAGCGTCGTCGAGCTGCTTGATCTATGTTTTAGAGACCTGATGGTGATAGTCATGGATCTTAAAGGAATAAAAAAGGTGGAATATTGCAAGCTAAAAGGTCTTCCTCTTTTGCACCAACTCAAGAGGTACCGAACTATTGGAATACCTAATTACCACTGATTTAGATACTATTAATACGGGGAACACCCCGACGTTTTGTAACTTGGTCATTGACATCACTCTCTGCACCGGTAGTTTCAGATATAACATCGAAAAGCGTAGGCCCAGATGAACCCACTCTCTCATATTACTCACAGATAGAGTTTGAGTTAGAATCCACTGTAATTGCCGGCCCTAAATGGGCCAGAAATCCAAGCAGAACGGATCAGGGTCAGTTTTCCACGGAACTAAGAAATTCACTTTCCGGGGTGTCCAGGTCAATCAGAGACGTGGATACTCTGAAGGTGGCGGCCGAAATTTTCAAGAAAGCCATCAATGTACTTATAAAAGTAATTGTCAACCTTCAGGAGTCCGAAAGGCTAAGGAGACAAATTTTTCGGGCTATAACTGGTGCCTCGAATGCGACACCTACGATGGCTCTTGGGCACTAGTAGGTTTGGAGACCCTCCATCGAACCATTAAGGCCGTGGCTGCGAAGGCAGCCTGGAGATTAATCATGGTAAACGATTGCAGTATCTCTACAGTAGTTGCGATGGGGTGCTACGCTACAGTTCTGCAATCTGAGATTATGGCCCTGCTCCAAATGCGCCTATAAGGCGAAGGAGTATGGCAATAAAAGAAACATTTATATCAGACAGTAGGGCTGCTATAACGGCCTTAAATGGAACAGTGACCACGTCGCTACTAGTATGGGAGTGCTTTGAGGCATTGAATGAACTAGCGATAGAGAACCGAGTCACTCTTCCTTGGATCCCTGGATACAGCAGCATCAAGGCCAATGCGATATCGGAAAGGCTAGCAAAGCCAGCAGCAGAAGAAAATTTTTCTAGAACCGAGTCTCTTTTAGGCATTTCCAGTAGGTTAGTCACTAAAGATATTAACAGTTGGCTAACCGAGGAAGATCATAATAAGTGGGGTTCGGCCACTGGCTGTAGACAGGCTAAAACACTCTTGGGCTCAAAGCTAAACTCTTACCGACCGAAAGAATTACTCAAGCTCGGGAGAAATGAAGTAAAGGTCCTAACAGAAATGTTTATAGGGCACAAAAACCTCCGGCATCATCGACATCAGATAGGGCCTGAAAAAAGTCCCCTCTGCCACTGCCCTGCGATTGTGGCGAAACATGTAACACTCACAGTCAGTTACTGCATCAATGAATTCTTTCGACCTGCATGACATCCTCTGAATTCCAGTGAATTCCCTGATATCTTTAAATTTCAAAATTTATTCTCAATTTCCCAATTCATTTACATTATTTTTAACGCCAAAAAACCTTATCAATCACTGAAATTATGTGAATTGTCTAAGTTAGCAGAATTTCCTGAAATATGAGAATCCCTGGATTTTTAGGAACTTAATAATGCAAAGTTTTCATGAGATTCGAGAAGAATGAAAGAAATTAAAGGATTTAAAAGTGGTAATTTCGGGTATTAGGCACGCCCTGCAGCTATCATCGGAAATGTATTGGTTCAAAATGTGGCGACGGTATGTTAAGGTGGAAATGACACAGTCCTGACATGCCAAATGAAACCCTTCGTGCCTGTTTTCAATCCGGGTGATTTAAGGAAAGCAAAAGTTAGCTCATACGATATTGACTGATTCTCCACACTTCTGTGGAAGATGCCGTGCATCTTCTTATCAAGGAGCTGATCATGGAAGTTTTTCTCCTGTGCTTTCTGAATCCGGGCATTCTGGCAGTGCGTACTTGAGATAGATCAGATTTTATGCATTTTGTTCAACCCTGATACTGAAGTTAAGCCCGGGTGTTTCAGCAGCCTCCTCCGCTGCTTTGTACAGAAGCGCTCCTTCGTCCACTTCTTCATGCTTCCTGACCATTTTAAGAAGAAAATCCTCCGCTTATCCACCTATATACTTTGCCATCCATAAGTCAATACGAAAGTTTGTAAATCTTTTTCAATTTCGATATTCCTATCTGATTGAATCTTTTTGTATATGTTTTTAATATAAGCCAGCCCTATCATTTCTATCATTTTTCTATCGACATGATTCCTACGGCTATCCACGTTTATCATTTTCTATCCATCAGGCAATCTAAAATTCCGCCTATCTTTATAATGTATAATTTCCTATTTAATTGAATCCAGTGCTATCTTCCCTGAGATATAAGATAGCCTTATCTTCTTGAATCCTAGCCACTCATTATAAATGTATCTACAGTTTATCCACCTCTGTCCTTTTCTATTCTATATGCAGTACAAAATTTTGCCTATCTTTTTAAATCTCTAACTTTTGTCTTATTGAAACTTTTTCTATCCCTTCCAAATACAAGTCAGCCCTAACCTTCGGAATTTCATACTTTCTATCGACAGCAATCCTTCGCTTGTCAACCTTTATCCTTCACTATCGACTAGGCCCTCCGCTAGGGGTTGTAAGAACTTGCACTTGGTGGGAAAGCTTAAGCGTGTGGGACTTAGGGGTCGAACGTACCTCGGAACGGCACCATGAAGGCATTCGAAGCCGCCTGTGGCCCAACTGTGCCCAAAGCGGCGGCTAGCCAACGAGATTGTTACCTCAGCCAGGGACAGGTTGGCCCTAAAGTCCTTCAATCCTTACAAATCTCCTGGTCCAAATGGCATACATCCAGTCTTCTTACAGAGGGCTGTTGAGGTCATCATAGGGCCGATTGTGAGACTTGCTAAGGCTAGTCTGACGTTGGATTATGTTCGAGGTTCTGAGCTTCTTCTTCTTCTTCTAAAGAACTCATTAGTTCAGTATCAGATCCTAATAAAGTGGAAGGAATAACATTGCGTTTTTCATTTTTTTTCTACTTTATCATCATTAGGATCTTCTTTTTCTGAGACACCCCTCACTTCAGTATCAGATCCTGAAAAAGTGGATTCTTGATTTTAAACTGTGCTTATGGGATTGGAGTCTGCTGGCGCAGTTTGCTTCTTTCGTTGAATTTGTTAGGATTGGGAAAATTCTTGATAGTCCATCAGCAGCTGTGTTCCTTTTTCCCTTCGTATAATCGATTTCTTATCGATATTTTTTTTAACTGAGTCAGCTTTTACTTGAAACTTTCTTCCTAAAAGGTACTTTCGTCATCCTCGGATGACCACACAATAGCTAAAAGTTCCTTTTCGCTTGGAAAATTTAATTTGATTTAGGTGCGTGATATATAGCAACAAGGATATCCATTCCTTCAATTTTACGAAGCCTTTGGATTCTTTAGCACGGCTCAGTAATCTTAAAAAATTATTATAAATTAGAAAATTATTTTAGAAATATTGTTGAGAAAAATAAAAAGTCCTGCAAAGAACTCTTGCAAACGTTATTTAAATTAACAAAAAGAAAAAATGCTTTTTTTATATTTACCATAGTGGCTCACGAAACTCATACTGCTGCAAAATATTGTTAACACTTAATATCCATCTTTCTTATAAATCTATATTATTTCGCAGGCTTTCTTATTTAATTTCATAAAATTATCAGTATCGAGGTCTCTTCATGATGTCATACATTTAAATTACTTTCACAATTTGAGTTATGAAGCAACAGTTTATTAAAATACAAATAATGTAAAATGACGAATGTAATTACGACTAGTATAAAATATGCTAAAACACTACTAAACAAAATAATTAGTCAGACTCTTATCAAAAATTTTGCTATTTTTCATCTTAGTGGTTTACCATAATCAAATTGGTGTATATCTTAATGTAAACAATATAATTTTAAATGGATAAAAGATCAAACTACTCAAAATATATAAAAAAAATATTTTATAATTATTTTGGGTTCTTTAAGTTATGCGTTCAGTGAATTTGGGTATATCTATAAAATTCAACGATTTCGAACTTGAGAGGGTTCTGAGAATTTAATATATTCAGGGAATTAAATGCATTTTAAGAACTTAAGAAATTTACATAATTTAAGGAATTTGACGAATTCAGTGACCTGAAGGAATCAAAGAAATTCAGAGGATTTTTGAAAATTCAAGAAAAGTAGGGAATTTAAGGAATTTAGAATTAACAGGGAATTCAAGAAATTTAGGAGGAGAAATATAACAACACTGCAAAATTGTTTGTTTATCTTGAAATTTTTGTCTGAAAAGATGTAAAATTTGCACTGCGTCGTATTGCACTGCGTCTATTTTGTCTTGTATTTATTTGAATTTTTTTGAATTGCTACGAATGATTTTAAACTTCAAATCCTTTGTCGAATTTAGTAAATTCTGAAAATTCCTGGATTTCCAAACATTTCAAATAAAACAAAGTATTTATGGGAGTAGAGAAGAATTATTGGAACAAGCATTAGAGGGATTCAGGTAAACTTTGACCATTTCAAGAATTCGGAGAGTTCCAGGAATCGAGGGCAATTAGGAAATTAAGGGAATTTATGGAGTTAAACAAATTTAGGGAATTCACAAATTTAAAGGAAGGTTAAGGAATTTAAAGAACTTAAGAAATTTAGTGACTTCCGAGCATTAGAGAAATTCAGGTAAACTAGAGTTTTTAGTGAACAAGAAAGGACTTCCGAGAATTTAAAGAATTTAAAGAATTTAAAGAATTTAAATCATTTAAAGAATTCAAAAAGTACCATTAATCGAGGACATTTAGGGAATTCAAAAACTTTATGGAATTCACGGATTTCAAGGTCAGTTAGGGAATTTGAAGAACTTAATAAATTTACGGACTTTCGAGCATTAGGGGGATTCAGTTATTCTTTCACCATTTGAAGAATTCAGAGAGTTCCAGAAATCGAGGACATTGAGGGAATTCAGGGAATTCATAGAATTCCAAAAATTTTAATAGAATTCACGGATTTCAAGAACAGTTATGGCATTTTAAGAACTTAAGAAATTTAGTGACCTTCGGGAATTACTAGAATTCAGGTAATCTTTGACCATTTAAGAATTCGGAGAGTTCCAGGAATCGAGAGCATTTAGGGAATTTCGGGAATTTATGAAGTTAAACAAATTTAGAAAATTCACGGATTTCAAAAAGAGATAGGGAATTTAAAGAACTTAAGAAATTTAGTGACTTTCGAGCATTAGGGGATTTCAGGTAATCTTGAGTTTTTAGGGAATAAGAATTATTTAAGGAATTACAAGAATTTAAGAAATTTGGATCATTTTTATAATTCAAAGTGTGCCATTGATTGAGATCATCCAAGGAATTCAGGGAATTTGTGAATTTAAAGGGGGAATTGAGGTAATCTTTGAACATTTAAAGAATTCGGAGAGTTCCAGGAATCAAGGATATTTAGAGAATGCAGGGAATTTATGGAATTCAAAAAATTTATGGAATTCAGGGATTTCAAGGTCAGTAAGGGAATTTGAAGAACTTAATAAACTTGTGACTTTCGGGCATTAGTGGAATTCAGGTATTCTAGAGATTTAAGGATTTAGAAAGGACTTCCGAGAATTTAAAGAATTTAAATCATTTAAATCATTTAAAGAATTCGAAGATTTTCAAGAATCGAGAACATTTAGGGAATTCAGTGAATTTATAGAATTCAAAAAATTTATGGAATTATTGAATTTCAAGGAGGGTTAGGGAATTTAAAGAACTTAATAAATTCAGTTACTTTCGAGCATTAGGGAAATTCAGATAATCTTGGACCATTTAAAGAATTCGGAATTTAGGGAATTCAGGGAATTTATGGAATTCACGGATTTCAAGTACAGTTAGAGCATTTTCAGAACTTAAGAATTTTAGTGACTTTCAAGCATTACTGGAATTCAGGTAATCTTTGACCGTTTGAAGAATTCGGAGTGTTCCAGGAATCCAAGACATTTAGGAAATTCAGGGAATTCATAGAGTCAAACAAATTTAGGGAATGCACGAATTTCGAGAAAAGTTAGGGAAATTTAAAGGACTTAAGAAATTGAGTGACTTTGGGATCATTTAAGAAATTCAACGAGTTCCAAGAATCAAGGACATTTAGGGAATTCAGGGAATTTATGGAATTTACGGATTTCAAGAACAGTTAGGGCATTTTAAGAACTTCAGAAATTTAGTGACTTCCGAGAATTACTGGAATTCGGGGAGTCTTTGACCATTTAAAGAATTCGGAGAGTTCCGGGAGTCAAAGGTATTCAGGGAATTCCAAAAATTTTATGGAATTTACGAAATTCAAGAAGAGTTAGGTAATTTAAAGAACTTAAGAAATTTAGTGACTTTTAAGTATTAGGGGAATTCAGGTAATCTAGAGTTTTCAGGGAATATGAAGTATATAAGGACTTCCGAGAAAATTTGGATCATTTAAAGAATTCAAAGGATTCCATGTATTCAGGACATTTAGGGAATTCAAAAAATTTTATGGAATTCATGGATTTCAAGAACAGTTAGGAAATACAAGGAAGCTAAAAAAGCTAGTGACTTTCGAGCATCAGGGGAATTCAGGTAATCTAGAGTTATCAGGGAATAAGAACTATTTAAGGACTTCCGAGAATTTGAGGAATTTGGATCATTTAAAGAATTTAGAGAGTTCAAGTAGTTCAAGGAATCTAAGGCATTTAGGGAATTCGTGGAGTTCAATCAAATTTAGGGAATTCACGGATTTCTAGAACAGTTAGGAAATTCAAAGAACCTAAGAAATTTAGTGACTTTCGAGCATTTAGGGAATTCAGGCAATCTTGAGTTTTCAGGGAATAAGACGTATTTAAGAACTTTCGTGAATTTAAAAAATTCGGATAATTCAAAGAATTCTGAGAATTCCTGGAATCGAGGGCATTCAGGGAATTCCGGGAATTTAAGGAATTCAGGAAATTTAAGAAGTTCACAAAATTTAGGGAATTCACAAAATTTAGGAAATTCTTGTAAATCAAGAAAATGTAGGAACTACAGAGAGCTGAAGAAAGTTAGTTAATTTCGAACATTGAGAGAATTAAGGTAACATAGAGTTTTCAGGGAATAAGAAGTATTTAAGGACTCCCGAGAATTTCGGGAATCAGGAGCATTTATAGAATTCAGAGAGTTCAAGGGAATCGGAAAGCTCAAAGAATTCCAGGAATTTAATGGAATTACGAGAATTTATAGAATGTAGGAAATTGAGGCAATTCAGAAAATTTAAAGGATTCAAGGAATCCAGATAATTGAAAGTGTTAAGAGAGTTCAAGAAATTTACGGAATTTACAGAATTCAAGGAATTCTGAATGCACAGTTCTTTAAAAAGTGGCAACACACCATGCGTCTTGCTATGATAAATGCACCTCCATAAATCAAAAAAAAAATTCGAATTTTGTTTGTGTTAATAGCAAATTTTGTGTGGCCCCAAAAAATGAATTACTACTTTTTTCGACCCAATTATTTGTAATAATTATTGATTATAGATTGTTAAAAAATATTTTTTTTTACAAAAAATTTCTTTTTACACATTTTTTCTTTTTGCAAATGATTAGTGTCTTTAAAACGAGATATAATATTAAGTAATATGTATTCTAAAAGCAAATTCAAATTTAATTTAATTATTTTGATGTTTCTGCTTTGTCTAGTAATTGGGCTACAAATTTATGATTATTGATACAACTTCTATTTGTTTAAGCATTTTTGTAGACACAATATAAACAATGTATATCTTTTTTGAGTAATATGAACTAATTGGTTTAAATCGACGATTTTCATTGTCCTATCAAATATTCTCAACACTTTACTTTAAAGTATGTTATAAATAATTTAAATTAACAGAAAGAAAAATCCATATTTTTTCACACAAAAAATATTTTTATCTTATATTTATTGTAACACAACGGTTTTCAAACAATAAATAATTTAGAATGACAAATATTAAAGTAACTGGTTTTAAATACGCTAAAACATTTCTAAGTAAAATTCATTAGTTGCGCTCTGATTGAAATTCTTCATAAGTGTTTTTTTTCTTTTATTAAAAAAAATTAATACCGCAATTGGTCTTCTATTCTTCATATTGGTGGTCCACACAAATCTTATAGGTACATTTATTATTGTAAATAATATACTTTTAAATGGATAGAATATCGAAATACTGGAATGACTTTCGATATTTTTAGTTTTTTGGTTAGTAACTAATACTCTCTGGTTTCGTAAATATTAAAAAAATATTTTTAATTCTTTTGAATTCTTCTGAATTTACTTAAATAACTTCGAATTCACATAAATTTTTTTAAAAATTCTTTTGGGGTTCTTTACATGCTGCGTTTAGTAAATTCCACTAGATCCAAAAATTTATGGATTTCAGAAATGCAGGGAATTTTAAGAATTTCAAAAACAGAAGAATTTCAGATTGTTTGAAGAACAAGACGAAATCTGTGTATTTAGGGGATTCAATGAACTCAGGGTATTCAAGGAATTCCCGGAATTCAAGAAATTCATGGAATTTTAAGAATGTTAAGAAGCGAAGGAATTCAGATTATTTGGGGAACCAGACGAAATCTTTTTATTCAGGGAAATCCAAGAATTCAGAATAT
>JAAAKG020165421.1:0-28449 GCA_010014905.2 Druon quercuslanigerum
CTGACTGGTCTTGTATTAGAGGCGTTCCCCCGACGGATCAAAGTATTTATTCTTTTTAAATAAAATGCCTATTCTTGTATTTTTTGGTTTAGAATTTATTGTGTTCTAAATTCTACTATTTATTTCAAGATTAACTATTTAATTGAAAATGCCTTTTTGTTCAGTTGAAAATAATGTTGTGAAAATGATCGCTTTTAGCTGAAAATTCAAGTATTTGGTTTATAGTTAAACTAGCTTGCTGAAAAGTAATTTTATTGATTGAAAATTAAATTATTTTGTTAAAAATTCGTTGTGGTTTCTTCTAAAATTAATTTTTTAAACTGCAAAATTGATCATTCTATTCATTCTTATTTTCATGTAGTAAATTCGTCTCTTAGTATTTGAAATTCTATTATTTTGGTTTAAAATCGAACAATTTGTTTGAGAATTCATATCTTTCGGTAACATTTTTTGCTGTTAAAAGTGCAACTTTTTGGCTAAAAATAAAACTTTTTTGGTTAAGGATTCAACTATTGTGTTCAAAATTCATATTTTTTGGTTGCATGCAACTGCTTTTGATTTAAAATAATATTTTTTTAGTTGAAATATCCACTACTGCATTTTTTGTGGAAAAAATGATTTTTTTTTGTAAATTTCGATTGTTTTTTATTTTAAATTAAAATCATTTTCCTTCTCTATTACCAACTATTTATTCTTTTCATTTTTATTTTTTTCATTCATTTTTTGCAAAAGAAAGTTCGTCCTTTTGGATTAAAAATTCAACTGCCTTGTAAAAATTCGCCTGCTTGATTTGAAAATTCAACTATTTAGTTCAAAATTTTTTTGGTTGAATTTTAATCCTGTTTGTTTAAGAATTCGATTAATTTCTTAAAAAGTTGTCTTTTTAGGACGAATATTTAACTATGTGGTTAAAAATGTCACTATTTGGTCGGTAATTTATATCTTTAGTTTAAACATTCAACGAACAGTTTTGATAAAATATTTTATTTTACAAAAAATTCGTCGTTTTGGATGAAAAATGCATTGTTTAGTAGATTTGAGATCTTTAGAAATCTTAGAATTTTTTGTTTAAGCGTTAAAATCTTTGTTAACATTTTTAAATCTTTGTGAAATTATTGAAATATGTTAAAATATTCTAAAATTGTTTAGTCTGGTTTACATAGATATGTCGTTTAATAAATTTTTGAAATCTTTAGAAACATTTAAATTTTTTTGTTTGATTTCTTTGATTTTTTTTAATCTTTGTGAAATTGTTGAAATATTTTAAATCCTTTGAAATTATTTTGTGTCTAAATCTTTTGAAATAGTTAATTTACTTGAATGGTTAGCTCCTCGTTATAGAAACTATTGTGACATTTAAAAAAAAGTTTATCTGAAAATTTCTGCACTAGACACTAATAGAAATACAAGCTGTCACTTACTTTTAGCAAAAAGAGACTCGTTCTTGCGATAGGTATTACGTAGTGCGGTAAAACTTTTCTCTTTCAGAAGGGAGTGTCTTGTCTCGCGTAGGTAGATGCACAGAATTCGAAAAAAATTAAACAAAGGGAATCCATATCGTAGATAAAAACAGGATCGAAATGCGCAGTAATTTAATTCGTTTCAAAAGAAAAAGAAAAGGAATAATTTTTGATATTATTTTTGCTAATTCACTGTAAAAGTTTTAAAGACTAGAATGTAGACAGCTGAGAACTTATTATGCAGGAAGGAAAAAGAAGGGAGTTGAATTTTGAACAATTTTTTTATATTTCAAGGCTGAACTAGATTCGTGTAAATGTAAATTAGGATTATCGATTTCGTATTTTAAATGAGAATGTAAATAATTGAAGAAGAGTTCAATGACATCAATTTTGCGAAGGTGGTCGGTCTTATAAAAGATGGTAACGGCACATAATATGGATTAAACCTAGACCGCAATATAAAGAAGACATGTACATTGTTCAAGTACATACGTGCTCTCGTAAATGGTTCTATGTATTATTTTAATGTATCTCGACATGCTAACAACTGTGGAAGGTAATGTTACAGAATTTTTATTCCTTCCTATCAACATCTTCTTCAGACGAGAGGTATCAGCTAAAATAATGTCTAGAATGTAGAAACAAATTCCAGAGGGTCAACAGGCCATGAACTTTTAAGTTTAAAAATGTTTAAATGTATTAATTTTCAATTAAGAGCGTTTAAAATTAAACCATTTAATTCAGAACATTAAAAATGATATCGTTTCACATTCATATATCTGATAATTTTACAATCTAAAATCAGAAATCTTAACATTCAGGGGCGTCGGAGCCGTGTGGGCTGGGTAGGCTGAGCCCACCTATAAATTTGGATACAGCTGTTTCTTAACTTTATTTATTTTTTTTTTGATTTGACTGTTTGGTTGAAAATTCATCGTTGCATCTGGGAAATTCAATTATTTTGTTAAAAACTCAATTATTTTGCTGAAAGTTTAATTATTTTGTTGAAAATTCAAATATTTTATTTAACATTTGTCTATTTGGACAGATAATTCGTCCTTTTGGACTGAAAATGTATCTTGGTGATCAATTCAACTGAGGTCTAAAAAATTCAACTATTTGGTATTTTTTCCACAATTTAACTGTTTTGTTGGAAATTCATACTTTTTAATTGAAAAGTCATTTTTTATGATATAGAAACTTTTCTACCATAAATAATGCCTTAAGGCATCTTTTTGGGTTGAAATAAAAGAATTTGAAATTTTTTATTTTATTCTGAAATGTGTATTGTTTTATTCCGCGTGTAAGAGATTCTAGGTCCAAAATTTTACAAAATAGAAATGCTGATCTTTAAATATTAATAAATCTCTAATTTCTTATGTAATACATCTTTACCATGTTTTATCCCAAATAATTTAATTATACTATCATTTTCACGTATATTGCATGAGTAATTATCTAGTGCAATCAAATATTTGTCTACAATAAAAAAATTTATTCCGGCTTCTGGCATGCGTATAATTGGGATAAGGTGACAAGAACTGTTACTTTTATACTATGTGTCATTTATTTTATATTTATATAAAATGTAACCATGCGAGTGGTTTACATGTGGTGGTTGTTTAACCTATTTTTTCAATTATATATGAAATATATTTTTTTATCATTTTTATTAACTTACCGAAAACACATATCTATTTGCATATTAATAGTCAGAAAAAATTGGTCAAGGAAAAATCAGAGAAAAGTCAGGAATGTGTTTTTCAATATTTACAAGTCGACCCTTTTCCATCAAGAATTATGTGATGTAAAATTTGAGACTCTTTTCTTAGCAAAATCGAGAATTCAGCATGGTCATTGAACTTTTTAATAGCCTGCATGTGGGCAGCGAATTACAATCTATCCAATTTTATCGCTCGTCTCAAGCTCTTTGATCTCAACGTAAGAAATTATGATATAAAAGAATCGCACTTTCTCCATTATGGAATTGAGATTCGTTGAAAGTGGTTCCTCTTTAGATATATTAGAATTAATCCGAATGTGTGACTCGAAACCAGTTTGCAAAAGACTTTGATGTAATCCTCGATGTATATTATACTTAATCGAGTAATAAAAAGCGTGTGCAGACTTTTACTCTCGTCTTAAATATATTTTTCAATTTTTGATTATGCAGTATAGAGTTCAGTGATCGAAAATGAAGGACCCGAGGAAAGACTTCAAAATAAATTGGGGCCTCGTGCACTACTCTTTTACAATGTCACTAATATTGCCCCTTCATTTTTTGACGTTCCCTGAAAAAATTCCTTTCAAGTTTGAGCCAAATCGGCCAATGTTAAAACTTGTCGCAAAGGCTCGGGAAATCCCATAAGATTAACATGGGAGGACTTTTGTTTTTGGAAAAATGAGAATCACGATTCTCAGTTTAAACTTAGCTTATTATTATTATTATTATTATTATTATTATTTCTTGGAGGACTGGTCCATGTAAGTCCCATAACACTGCGGTTAAAATCTATTGTATTATACCTTTTACTTTAAAAACCCCTGAATTATACTAAAGTATAATTTGATTCCCTAAGCATGAACCGGTAGACAATAGTCCACTTCACTGGGTATCGGCTGCATTTGGCTTTATTAGAAGTACTCGCTTTTGCCTGGACATTTTGTCAGTGGAAAGAAAAAGTGCAGAAAACCATCTCCCGAGTTCAATCGGTTTTTTTTTCTGACAAACTCATTAAAATGTACTTTTTTAAGTTTAATTGGACAATTTTTAATTGGGCATTCATTGATAGAAAAATGATATTTGTTTCTACGGTTTACAAAATGTCCAAACAATTAATTTTTATTCAAATAGTGGCTTAATATTATATGTCTATGTTATATGTATGTAATGCTACCCCATTTTTTAAAAGCCCTTCTTAAATGTCGTTTATTTTAAAGTATTTTGAATTATTTTTAAACATTTAGAAGTAGCTGAGTTATCTAAAGTTTCCTGTAGTGACTGAAGCATTTGTAATTCATTGAAGTATGCAAAGTCTTCGGAAGAAACTTGACGTAAATTTCACTGAATTTAAGTTAGTTGAAGTATTTGGAAGTAAATTAATTATTTGAAGTCTTCTGAAGCAATTGATGCCTTCTGAATTTACTTAGAAGTAACTTAGTGGTAAAAAGCTTTTAATTAGTTAATTAATTAAAGATTTCAACTAAATTAGCTTCATTTAAGTAACTTACTAGTTGTAAGTAATTGAAATACTTTTTTGAACTTGATTGAATTAATTTAAAGTATTTTTAAGTAACTGAACTATCCTGGAGTGACTGAAGTCATTGTAATTTATTAAAGAATCCCGATGTTTTTAGAAGAAGTTTGAATTAAATGGAAGTAAATTAAAATAATTTGTTGTACTTTGGAAGTACATTATTTATCTAGAGCCCTCTGTAGTAACTTCAAGTGTTCGGAAGTAATTAAAGAATCTAAAGTCTTCTTAATTAATTGGGTCTTTAGAAAAAATTTGCATAGATTGCATTTTTTTTAATTAGCTTGAGGTATTTGGTAGTAGTTTAAGTATCGAAGTTTTTTGAATTAATTGAAAGTATTTGGAAGTAACAGAAGAGTCTCAAGTTTATTGGAGTGTTCAAAGTATTTGTAATCAATTAAAATATCCGAAATATTTGGAAGAAACTTGAAGTAAATTGTAGTAATTTGAAGTATTTTAAACCTAATTATTTATCGAAGGGTTTCTGAAGTAACTGAATTCTTCTGGACAAATTTAAAGTATCTAGTATCTATTCAGATTTATATTAAAGCAGTCGAAATCAACTTATGTGTATGAAGTCTCCTAACGTAGTTGAAGTAACTGAATTCAGAAATAATTGTACGCTCAATCGTTTGAGTTCTGAACCCCTTATAATATTTTTCTATAATTTCATTCTTTTTAATTGTTTTACCACCCTTAAACTGATATTTTGACAAAGTATAATTTTGAGCTCCTAAAGCTGATAAATATGAATGACTTTTTCACTTCCCTTGTTAATCCACAGACTAATTTTTCCTCTGATTTATTTTTGAGCTGATTTAGTTGTGTCGCGTGATCGTAACGATGCACGTGCGCTGGTATATAATCTACATGAACACTGATTTACGAAGTGAATCAAGGCTAATGAAGAAGTACAGCATCTGGAGTCTTGTCGTCTAGAGTGTCTAGACAAGCCCAGCATTTATCTTTGATCCAAGGATTTCTCACTGAGACGTAAAACGGCCGAGAAACGTAGTTGAAAAAATTCATAATTGCATATAGCTATATCACAAGTGCACATCGAAGAGTATCGAGAGGCGTATTTTAGCATCATAATCATTACAGCCATCCGATGCGTGAAACAGTTTACGTATACTCATGCGCGCAGCCATTCAAAAGAACTTCATTCACGTACAACATACGAGAAGTCGGTACTTCCTGCAACAGTGTCGATAAATTGTAGCAAAGATAAATATCGAGAAAGACAAATCGGGGTGATTATAATTCCGAAGGACTTTCTCACATATCAAGCTCAGCACGAGAATTTCCTTAATTGCGCCTTTTTATTGAAGGTGCAACTCACATAATAAAAGCTTATATATATATTAAGGTCTTATAGCTTTTATAAATTGTTTCAAAAATTTTACTTTTATCATTTTGCATCTTGGTATTAATCGAGGGGTTAATTACATCTATAATTTAGCGATGAGTCTCTCTGTAATCCCATGCAATAATTTAAAACCTGTTGTAATCGCATCTAAATTAGATACCTGCAATACCATGCAATTCTTTAAAACTTAATGCAAACCATCAAAAACCCATAAAATTCCTTGAAATCCCTTTTAATCCTATATAATCATTAGCCATCCTATATAATCTCTTGCAATCATTCATAATAATATGCAATCATTTTGAATCTTGATGCGATTCCATGAAATCTCTATAAAATCTTGACCGATCACTATAAAATTTCGTGTGATCACACATAGACTTCTTCCAATCTCATGCAATTTCTATAAAATATCCTGCGAAACCGTGCGAACCATTTTAATTTCAAGCAATGTCAATGCAAATCCACTAAAATTATTTTAAATTCCATGTAATCGGCTACTATCGTCAGGCAATTCCATGCCTTATTTTAAAACCCCATACACTCATTTGCGATATCATGCAATGCAATTTCGATGCAATCTCTATGAAATGTCCTTTAATCTTTTAAAATTCCTTGTGATCTCATGCAATCTCTTACAGTTATATTTAACCAATTGCAATAATTTATGATCCCATTGAAATCTTTGGAATTTTGATGCAATTCCATATAATCTCAATAAAATCTTGAGCGATCTCTGTAAAATTTCGTCTGATCGTAGAGATGAGAAGGGGGAGTATTATCCTCAGAATGGTAACGAAAACGAGAATACATAATAATCTAAGAAGTCTCAATTGTTTTTTTGTGAGTATAAAACCGAGAAATTGGTATATTTTCATTAATTTGTTTATATTATTATACAACTATATATATATATATAAAATTTATTTTCAGTTCCTGCGTGGAGTAAGCCAAAAAGCAACCTCTTACTCTAAGCAACCGTTACTTTATTCAAATGTTTTATGGCTGCATTTAGAAGTGGAATTTAAAATATTCGAAAAGTTTATTAAGAAAAATAAAACATGTTCTATCTTACATATTATAGACATCAGGGTATATACCCTATAAGCAAAATTTAGAACAGCACGACCTGTCAGTATACAAATACCTGGAAAAAGAAAAAGAAAAAAAAGTCTGCTTCCCAAATTGGGTATACTCAATACTCTTCTCACGTTTTTTCCTTGAACAGTTCTCTGTCAATAGTGTCAATAGTGTCAATAGTGGTAGTTTTAAAACTACCAGTTTCAATTTACAACTGCCAGACTTGGGTAGAACTGGACACAATAAAAAATGGTTATCTGAATTCTATTTATATGCTGTTTATAAAAGAAAGCATTATTAAGACATGGGTATGTTTCCTGACTCTGTTGCATGTGCTGCAAATAATATCTATTACAATTTTTTACGTAAATTTCTTAACAAAATGTGTACATGTAATTAATTTACTTATATTTTATCATTATATTCATTTAAATATCTTATAACAATTTTAAATTGCAATGTATATTTGAAAATTTAAAACCCTCATATTTTTTCGGAAGGAGAATATTCTCGGTCATATTCTCGAGACTATTACCCAGTTTTATATGAGCAAGAATTTTTCACCTCTGTGTGATACCATACACAGCTTGCAATCGCATCTAAAATCTCCATAAAATAAATCTCCTGCAGACCCATGTAATGCCTTGAAGATCCATTCATTCTTAATGCTATTCCCTAAAATCCTTTAAAATCCCTTTTAATCTCACAGAAAATCGCCGATCTTCGAAAGTACACCAAATTCGATGTTCAATTGAGTTGCAACAAATTTGAGCCACACAGATTAATTATGAGAATCTAGGGGAAATTCATCATTTTGAGACTGTTTTCTCTCATTTAAAGCAACGTGAAGTATTATATTCAAACTGTCAGTCACCTGTCAAGATGATTTTGTCGAGAGTTATTTGGGTGAAATAGATGTTGTTAAACAGGTTAGTTATGATAATAACTACCTAACTTTTAATTTTATCCCATTTACCATTGAGTATTATTGTCTTAAAATAAAAATTGTGTTTGGCGTAGTAGAATTTCCAAATCTCAGGTTAGTCAAAACCGAGATAAAATTCAAACCACCAAAGCCGGGATGTAAAAACTAAGTCGTGACCGTCTGCATCGAAATTGATGCCTGGGCGTTCAAAGAAATTTCCTATAGATTGTATGCATTCGACGAAGTGATGTTAGCTGGTGGTTGACGTGAAAATTCCTAATTGTATATGTAGACATGTCATGACTTTTTCTATATACCCCGGCTTTAGTTTACATGTCGACGGTGATGACTAACCTAAGATTCGCAAGTTACATTATAAAGTTATAATTTTATTGTAAGTGACTAGTACGCACTGTTAAATGAAAGAAAGTTGAAAATTAGGTATATGTTATGTTCAGTTGGGTGACAGCACGGTTCAGCACTTCAGAACTCTCCAAATGAGCTAAAATTCAGTCACAAAATAATAATTTCCCCTAGATGCCCAGATGTGCAACTACCTTCATAGAAATAAATATGAGCCTGAAAATGATCATTGTGAGAACAATGAAAATTGAGCTGCAACAAATTTAACACCATCGTTTTTCTGTGCTGATGTAATCTCGATGCAATCCCGTTAGATCCTTCATATAGTTTCATGCAATCCTTTAAAATGCCATTAAGTTCATGAAAATTCCTTGTAATCCCAAAAAATCTGTATGGTGCAATCTTATGCAATCTATATATAATCATGATACTTGATAAAATTTCATGTGATTCCCTGCAATGCTCGCAATCTCATGCAAACAAATGGAATCTAATGGAATCTCCTGTAAATATACATACAATTCCTTGCAACCACTTGCAATAGTACTGCAATCTCTATAAAATCAAAAGCGATTTCTATGAAATTTCGGCCAATTCCATGTACTGCTTGCAATCCCATGCAATCCCATTAAATCTCCTGCAATCTCCTGCAATCTGATGCATTTCTTTGAAACCCCGATAAACTCATATAATCTTGACTCAATCCCATTAATCTTATACAATCTTATACAATCTTGGTGCTAACCCATTCAGTCTCATGCAAACTGTATAATCTCAAGAGATCTCTATACAATTTTATGCAATTTCATGCACGACTCGTAATCTCATGCAAACCCGTGGAATCTCGTAGAATCTCCTGCAACTCTATGCAATCTCTTGCAATCCCTTATAATCTCATATAATTTAACAATTGAATCCTATTCAATCTCATGCAATCTATAAAATATCCTGCAATCCTATACTATATTGATATAATCCTATCAGATTTCATGCAATCTCTATAAAATTGTATGATATTTCATGTACTGCTTGCAATATCCTGCAATCCCATTCAATCTCATGCAATCTCTATACAATATCCTGCTATCACATGCAATCTTGATTCAATCCCATTCAAGCAATCTCTATAAAAATATCCTGCAATCATATACAATCTTGATGCAATCCCCTTCAAGCAATCTCTATAAAATATCCTGCATTTATATGCAATCTGGTTTTAATCCCATTGGATCTTATGTAATATCCTACAATACAATCCTTTAAAATCCGTTGTAATCTCCTACAATCTTGATGCGATCACGTTAAATCTCATGCAGTCTGTATAATCTCAAGATATATATATATATATAAACAATCGTGCAATTCCATGTATTTCTTGCAATCTCATAAAGTCCTTGTAATCTTATACAATCTTGACTCAAGCTCGAAAGTTCGAGTAATTATGAATTTTTTGATATTTTACCTATAATGAAAGACTACCTAAGATAGAACCATCGTCATTTATCTAAATATTTCATAGTTTATTAGGTAAATTGGGGTGCGCCAAATCGACATCAGCGCCTAACTCACCTCTCTCATATAACTTATGAACAACATTCGTAGATTGTATACATATTTCTAGAGAGTAATACCCCTTATTTCATAATACAGTAAAAGAATTAGCATTGAATCCATAAAATATTGATACGAAAGTGTATAAAGAAAAAACACACACACAATATTTTAATAATTTTATCCACATTTTTTTAATCAATGCTAATTTTGTTTTAGGTTGACGGTACTATTTTGCTTTTATTGGTCCCTCTAATCTACCATTAAGAGAACTCTAGATTTTAAGATTGCAAGTGAGTTCACAAGATTTTTGATCTTTCAATATTTTAGGATTTCATGAAAAATCAATAAAGTTTATTTTAATGATTTTCATAATATTTAATGGGTTATTGCGAAGATTCAAGATAATTTAAGGCAGTTAAAAAGATTTCAAGATTTCTGAAAAGGTTGATTAAAAGAATTGGAAAAATTTCAAGGGAATTGAATAGATTTGAAGCAATTTCGAAGCATCCAAATAATTAGTGAAGGTTTAAAGAAATTGCACTAGACTTGCAAGGTTTTAAGGGACGTAAGAAAATGTCACAATATCTCAAGGGATTCGGAACAGGTTCGGAATCATGAAGAGGATTTATCCTACACTTTTTTGTGTAAATACGCGTTTGAAAGATTTATAAACTAAAATATTACACTTTGAAATCAACATTGTAGTTATTAAAGTCTTCTTAGAGTTACGGTTGGAAATTCAACTTTTTTTGTTTATTTACATTTTTAAAATGTATGCGTGCATATATGAATAAAACGTTGAAATAGTGCAATTGGTTTACAAAACCCGCCATGTACAATAAATAGTACGAAAGGGCAAAAAGGGTGACTTAATTTAAAAAAGTTTTGATTCATGTAGAAGCCGTAAATTTGAAAGTCAATTAATTATTCCTCGGAAATTTTGCATAAAGGCGAGCAAGGTTAAATTGAAGGTAACGAGTTTCCAGGCTTGGATAGCCGTGATATGTTATGTTTAATATTGCGCAGTCTGCCATAAGCTCTTAGCATTTATGTTAATGGGATCAACAGCGCCCACCTTCTCTCTATCACTAAATGTGATGCATTTTCACTGAATTCATTATTTTAATCAAACATGTATGCGCATCAAGTACTAATGATTTGGGTACAGAAACATCTGCAACTAGTTGTGTATCATCGATAATAATAATTTAGTAATAAAGGACTCCATTAACCTCGTTCGCGCTTATATAGTTAATAAGAGCGAGGCTACTTATGAGATGAGTTATTGAAATATTAGTCCCTGAACAATTGTTTCAATTTCATCGATAAAAATTTATGCGCATTTTCTAAAATCAGTAAGCGATCAACCAACTTTACTCATTTACATCTTTAAAAAAATTTAATACAGAGCACTTATAAGGGTCTCGTATTCTTTTCATGATTAATATGACCTTCGTTTTTATTTTTATTACCAGAAACAATATTGTGGAATGAGGAAGGGGTTATAGAAGTTTTAGATTGATCTAGAATTCTTGTGTTATTTCTGTAAATAATACGCTCAATCCGCAACACTGCTCCGACACAGGTGGCTGATCAATCTCTCTAGCAATCACCCCAAGTGAAGATCCTCACAAAGTCGTCATGTATGGTTCCCCACTTGAGTCCATTAGTATCCAAGGTTTTTTGTTTTAGGCGTCATTCACTCTACTGACACTCTTCTTATTACCTATTTTCCGCTATACTTTTCTGTCCTGGCATACTTTTTTAGCTTCTTTAACGTCCATGCATTTTTTCATGCAGACTCTCGTGTTTCTATAGCTTTTTATGTCCCTTCTAACTAGGGTCTTATTCACGCATTCTAACCATTCGTTCCGCGGTCTGCCTATGGGCACGCTGCCATTTACTTTACCTTGATATAGTTGTTTCATTAGTCGTTCATTCTTCATTCTCTCAACATGCTCGAACCATATTAACCGATTTCTTTCCCATATGTCAACTAGTGTTTCTTCCGCACCACATTCTTTAAGGATTATCTCGTTACACACTCTGTACATCAGAATTTTCCCGCATACTATGCGCAAGAATCTCATGCCAATCGCATTCATTTTACTCTTATATTTTTCTTGATAGGTCCATGTCTCACTGACATTTATGTATTGCCATTTTAGCCTTATTTGATATATTTTTACTTCTGACAAGGGGGCCTGCTCTACCAATAACCTTCTTACCTTCGTTTATGCATCTAGCTAACTCCTCATCTATCGTCCCATCCCTAGTAAATAAGCTACCAAGGTATACCTATATATTTTCATAAGACTTTTCTTTAAATTTATTCGAGGATTTGTCTCAAGCTCCTTGTTCGATCACTGAAGTTAAGCAGCACTTCACTTGGTTATACTCGGGCGGGGGTTGCCGTACAATGTGGTAGTTTATTTATCAACATTGAAGCTGTCTTCTAGTCTCAAAGTAACAATAATTTAAAATGAAAATTTATAAGTCAGTGTTTTTATTTGCCTCATAATGTTTTTTTAGTTTAAAAAATAATGATTTTAAGTGTAAAAAATAACTTTACTCAAAATTTTAGCATGCCACTTAGCCTATTGTGTCCACGCAGATAAGGATGGAAAAGCATTTTCTCGTGAAGTATTTACTTCGTCTAACTTTTGTTTATGGTCGACATTCTATAGAGCTCCATACACTCTCGAAAATAGTTTCCTATTTTTCTTTTTATGATATATAAATAATTCGATGTTTGAAAATGCTTTTTGTCTCCTCAAAAACATTTTTCTTAGCACTTTAGTTGTTCTGCGGTGACATAACTCGAATCCCGAAAAGGAGACAGCATTCAAAAATTAAGGTCATGTGACAGTCTATCACGTGATTAATCATAACATGACTATATACGGCGGCTTTAGAATTTAAAAAATGAATAAATTATGCTACACTTTTTGGAAATGGCACAAAATATATGAAAGCAAGGCTGCCTGTTTTTATTTTTCTTAAATAATGAAATTTTATTAATTCTATTTAAATTAGAACTTCAAACCCTATTCTCGGTTATTTTAAAATAAGGATGAATAAAATTGCAATATTTAAAATAAATAAAAACTCAAATTTTCCAGACAGATGTGTTCATATATATTTGAAACCCTTTCTCAACATTTCAACGCAATATTCACATTTAACAAATTATAAAGCGTCTAAATTTTCTATCCCATTTAAGCTCGATATATATTTATAAGATATAATTATGAATTTAAAATCGAAACAAAAATTTGATTAATTATAAATACGGGGCTATCCATGAATTACGTAACCCATCTTTGTCAATTTTTAACATATAAATATTTTTTAATACATTTTTCTAGATTTTTGGACAACATAAACGTAAACTCAAACTAAAAGTTCTTTGGAACAAATGAACCGCCGCATTGTAGAACGGGGTATAAAATACTTCTTGAGGAGTAAGGAGGCCCCCGAACGTCATTCAAATGATGACTAAATCTAAGGGTCAATTTAGTAAATAATGCAAAATCTGGTACATATAAAAATTTTAATAATTTTGGGGGTAGAAGTAAGTTCAACAATTGTGAAGAAACTTTGTTTTTATTGATCTTTTTCTACTGAATGAGGAAGAAGGAAATCAGAAATCCCGCAACACCCATAATCAAACTGCATTTACAAATTTGTCGATAATTATTAGTTAAACAGCAATTAAATAAATGTTACCTAATTGGGATGACGTTTCACATTTTAACAAGCTTTTATTTATCTTTCTCTGTGGGAATTTGTGTAAGTCAGGGTCAAATTTTGCATTCCAATTTTGACACAATACCGCATATCCAATCGGCATTTACGCCCTCTGGGCTGCGAAAATAAAAACCATCCCTCTGCCTCTTATACTTGTTTATAACGCATGCAAGATATTACCGTCAGAGGGAGCAAAAGTAAACTTTTGCGAAAGTGTGACAAGAGGTGAATATTGAAAATTATAAATCTATGAGCTCAGATTTTGGGCTCATAAAAAGTGATCGACAATCGATAAGTTGATCGCGTTGACAGTTTAGACCAACTCAAAACGATATGTTACCATAAATTACTGAAAATGTTAAGAATGTTCAAAAATATCGTATGCACCAAGGGAAAGGGTACTTCTCACGACTCGTATATTTTTCAGTACCAGTCGCAGACGAGCGAGCACGAGCCAAAGGCGAGTGCGTAAGTGCGTGCCGGAGACGAGTATGCCAAAAAAGTCCCTTTGGTGCATAATATATACTATTTCCTCTGAAAACATCTTGATAATGTGAAGATAAAGTAAAATGTGATAAAATTCTTCACTAATGGTATGTGAAATGCTGACTATTATGATTTCCTGATCATTTTTGAGATCCATTGTTGTACTTTAAAGAGCAGGCAGGAATGTGATATGCAACAAACAAACGGAGAGAGCCTCGGGATTTCTTCTGTCTTCTGTTATTCGATTTAAGCCCACTTTAATGGGAAATTGCGAAGGCGGTGCAACTGCCAACCACACGGCCCCCATACACATCAGTGACACTGGTCCAGCCTGGGAGTGGGTAAACCGCGGATAATGTGTTCAGTAAGTTCGGTACGATTAAAGACAGTAGTAGGAGCATTGGAAAAGTTCCTCTCAGTCGAATCAATCATCGGTACTTTATTTATCGGTCGTTTTATCGCGACTTATTCTTGACTTGATAAGTCTTGGCTTATTTCTGCAAGTGTCGTGAGTGTTTATTATCCATACTGACTTCATCCCAGTTCTTACTTTTCCACCCTCAAAATGCACTGGTGCATTTTCCCACTTTTCGTAAGTTCAGCAAATATTTCGTTCACGTTTTGATCCTCCTTGCCATTCTCTTGTCAAATTTAAAATTGGTTTTTATTAATCATTTTCAGTAAATTTTATTGTATATTAAGAAGAACTTGAAGAATATTAGTGCAAAAATAAAATATTATAATTATAACATTAAAACACACAATTGACTTTTTTATGCACAGACTGCATCCATTTCAAACTAGGCAGTTTCTTACACTTACAGTCCCAGAATCTATTGGGGACGGCATATGTTATTTTTAGTGGATATTGGGCGATAAATTAGGTGTAGGAACAAAATGTTGATCTGTATTTAGAAACAATGTGCTTGAAATTACAATTGTAACCGAAAATTAATTTTTCTTTAGAAAATGTTAGTTTGATCCTTTGGTATGCAAACAACAAATTATCGAATTTCAAAAAATTGTTTAATCTATGTGAGACCATTTCTTGTCATGGTATGATTTTGATACATATTTGGACCCAGGGTCTACATACAAATTAGTCTGAGACAAAGTAAAAACCTAGCATCATTAAAAAGTGGATGTGCAAAAACTTATAGGCGGCCAGGCCCTAATTTCGACCACTGTGGTAAAATTAACTTGTGAAAATCTTATATATTCATATTTTATAAATCGTTGTTACCACATTATATCATTTTTTACACTGATTAGTCAACAATTTTAGATATTTGGTTTTTCTCGTCCCGATTAATTCAATTACTGTAAAAAGTGTGTGATTAAATCTTTATTTCTTGGCTATCGTCTTAAATATTCCTTTTTTACATCCTTTCAAATAGATACAGATATAATTAAACAAATTATTACATATACATATTTACAATACATATTTTTACTTGTTGTAGTAAATATTGGTCTAAAAAAACTATTATTACTATTCATTGTATTTCAAAACTGAAAATTTCAGTGAGTGAAAAATTACATACCACGAATTTTAATCACAAATTATAAAACATCTATAAAATGTTCTCCAGATTACAAGAACTATATTGATGATTATATAAAAAAATAAAGAGGAAATAGGATTCCAAAAAACGCTTTTTTGACAAGTTCCACATTTTGCGAATAGCGTGAGTTTATAAAAACCTGATTAATTTACTGAAATACTTTTGTAAACATTCTATAAAAGTCTTACTTCAAAAAACAAAAAGTGGATTTTATAATAAAAAAATAATTAATTATTGAAGATATGCATATTTGTTTGTATTGCTTGGTTTCTTAAGAGAAAAAAAAACGTTTTCTTTGTTACCCTATAACTTATATTTTTTGACAATTTTAAGGGAAATTTGCGCTTCCATAGGGATCCGATAATGTGCGTTTTATGGAAGATAAATGACTTTTGTGGCTAGAAGATATCATGAAAAATTTATGAATGAAATGATATCGTTAGGAAAGAAATTCTCCCGGCGTCAAAAATGGTTTAGCTAGCATAAAACTAATAGGTGAGGTTTCCAGAAAATAGTTTTTTTTTTAATTTCGAAGAAGAAAAGAGTAAAAAAATTTGTTGAAGAACTATTCATAAATTTTCCGGTGGATTTTTTGAATAAGACGATAAACACTATTAAAATTCGAAAAAAATTTAAAACGTCACAATTAGTTCAAAAGTTATAGAGGTTTAAAGAAAACATTTTTTAAATAAAGCACAACATTCAAATACGCACAACTTTGTAGCCTAATTTCTTAATTCGTGCAACTGCAAATGCAGAACTTTGCTGATATTTTTAATAAATTGTCAAATTACTTCTATTTTAGTTTTTACATTAAAAATTAGGTTTTTTAGAACTGGTTAATTAAGCAATAACAAAACAATTAGGGCTTATGGAACTTTCCCAGTTGTATGTCCTGTCATGGAACTGATTACACGGGAAGAGAATTAATATTGAATTAATAAAAAAGCGTTACGTATACGGACGATGCAATATTATTTTGATCTGAAAAATATTTCTTTACTCAAAAAAATATGCTAGATTGAAGAAACTTGATTTTTTTTGAGTTTGTTCATTTTCTTGTGGCAAGCCAAATATTCTTGGATCATGAAAATATTGTATCATCCGTGTTCGTACCGATATTTTCTTGATTTATTGCTTATATTTTTACGTTTTATTAATTACAAATGTACTCTTAAACAATATAAACAATCTTTTTTTACATCTTCTGTAAATAGTTATATGAAAATCCTGAACTATTTTGCAATTGTATATGTCTTGTCGTTGTGTTAAAGGACATGAAAATTCTATATGTGTATTTTTTTGTGAATGAACGTAAAATTTTTATAACAGTTTCGCAACAGTGAAAGGATTATTTCTTCTTTAATAGCAAAAAAAAAAAAAGATTTGACGAAGTTACGAAAGTTATTGAAACATAAGGATCAGCCTCAATTATTTCTTTCGATCGGCTTTGAATCACGTGTGAACTTTTGTCGAAAAGAAAGTGAAGTGGTGAAAGCACGAGAGGAATTTATGGGACCTTGGTATTTTTTAATGTGAAGAACGGCATGAGAAAATCGCTTTTCGTTGTTCTCGATTCACAAAGATTGAGATCTACGCGAAGAATCTCGATCGTTTCACGATCGGTGAAGGTCTTGATGTTACTTACTCACTGCAACCAATGTCATGCCTTTTTAACGTAATAGTACATCCATTTTACCACGGACGCAAACAAAAAAGGAGGAAAATAATTAATTAAAGTACACCTCTATAAATTTTGCAATTATTTTTAAAGAGCTCTCCTGATAATTAAAACTTTTTTCAGTTCTCGTTTATCTAATCAAGTATGCAATTAATCGTAAATAAATATAAAATCCTTATTGTTTCAACAATAATGAGCGTTCTCATATATTTATACTTGAGATTTTTGGGAAATATATGGTTAAAGAATGGTGGTAAAATAACAAAACGGCACAAGAAAATCGATTGTTTCCTTATCTATTTTCTTTAAAAATACATTTTTCTTAAATATATATTGAAGGATGTGTCTGTACCGTCAACCTGGGCTTTTTTAAATTACAGGGGAATTTTTCTTCTTTGCGGAATTTAATTGTATATCCTACGAATGTTATTTGTAATATGCAAAGAAACTAAAAATTCCACTAAGTTATAGAGAATTAAGCAATCAGGAAAAACCTGTAAATCATAGAAAAATCGGGGAATTTTGATAAAGGGAGCTAGAAATAATTGGGTGAGCCGAAACTATCGAAATTTTCATACATTAAAAACGTCGTAGTGCGGAAGATTTATCTTTGGGGAAGACAAGTCGAGACGAAAAAAAAGGTTTGAAATGTGTAAATATTTCGCCCTTGCGTATCACGGTCAAATTTTCAATTTTTGACCAATTTTTTATGGACCAAAAAATCATGAGGATTTATTTTCAAGTTGAGTTTTTGTTATTGAAATATATTGCATAAATATAAATACAAATAATGTGTGGAAATGAAATTTTTTTTTAAATTTAAAAAAAAATGAAAAGAAAAGAAATGGAAAAATCCGGGGAAAGTCAGGAAATTTTGAAAATGAAAATAAAAATAAAATAAATATTAATATAATTTTTATTTAGTGTTTATTTATTTTTTTTTATTTTAAATTTTGTAGCTAGCCTAACTGGTGTAATCTTTAAAATATAATATAATCGTTTTCCAAAGTTAAAATTTAAAATGGTACGATTTCAGTTCTTTAACACTTTATTAAATTACAATTTTTAAATAAATATTCTGCATATTCAAGTTTTACACTGCTATATGTATAATTGTAGGTGCTTTTGAATTGAGAATTATTCGTTTTATATTAATTTCTTTAAACATTAGAAATTTTTTTTTACAGCCTTTGAGTATAGGTACATCTGCCTGATAAAAAGTTTTAAATTCCGAAAGCATCAATTTGGTGTTCGTTCATCCTAAAGTCTATAATTTATTCTTTTTAATATCCAAATTTTTTCTAAAGCATTATTTAATTTTTGTATCCTGAATTTAAAATAATAATTTTTGAAACTACCAAACTAGGATTAAACTTATTATTTTAAAAGCTACCTTATAGATTGTTCAATTAGGAAGATTTCCTATTTCTTTTCAAGTTAATAAATTTTTAAATTTGGAAGGCCTTAATGTTAAATATTTTTTAATCTTATGCTTTATTATTTAGAAATTTTTTTATATTTTGATATAAACATATTTAAATATTTGGAAAGTTATCAAAGAATAAGTTTTGTTCTGGTACAAATATTTCTGATCTTGTCTGATTTACATTTATTTTATATTCATGATGTTATTATACAACCATTTACTAATATTAATTAACTAAAAATTACTTATTCATTACTTATTCGTTTCATGTACATAATATAATTACACGTGTCTCTCAACTGTTGAACGTTCAGAGATGCGATTCTCCTACCTGTGGACGTTGCGAATTCGAACTTCATTTTTTCAAAAATATCAGATACTTTGAAATCAAGAAATTTTTAATGAAGTCTTTAATGAAGCTAATCAAATTTATTAATTTCTTTTTAAATTTAAAAAAGATTTTAGTAAATTCGAGAATATTACAAAATTGATTGATCTTTTTTATTCTTGGATTTTTATGGATATATTTGTATAATTGAATTCAAATATTAAAAGAAATAAATAATGCTCCCCCAGAGCTAAAGAAAATGAATTTGCTTTTTAACCATAATGAGGAAGCAAAGTGCTCTACAAGTGTTCATGGAATGAGCACCATACAATTCTGAATACAGAATAGCTGTTAACTAGGAAAAATCAAAGGTATTAAAAAACTTTCATTAATATTATAGGCCAATTAATTTGTCTGGAATTGAGGTGTTTTTATTCTTGCATAAACTAGGAATTATGTTAATAAAACAAATTTTACTGTAAAAAATAACGTTTAAAATATTATAAATTACTATAAGGGGTCATTCACAAAATACGTGATACGTTTAGGGGTGGGTGAGGATTTGCCGAAGTATCATTCTCCATATTAAGACGAATAGGGGGGTGGGGGTCAGAAGTTCTTGAAAAATGAATCAAGTATTTTGTGAATGGTCCCTGACTTAATAATAATAAGTTAAGAGTTTTGATTTTTAACTATAGAATTGACTTATTATTCAGATCTAGTTTCATAATCAAAATAAATATCTTCATTAGCATCTTGTGTTTTGATTCTTGAAAAATAAGTGGACATTTTCTGAAAAGGGAGAAGAATGGGTCAGAAATCTCGATTTTAGGGATTTTTTTAATTTTAAGGCGAATAAATAAAACAAACAGGAAAGGTGGTTGGATAAATGAAGGCTATGTTTTCTGAGAACTTTAAAAGTCATAAATAGGTCCAAATAAATAATAAATATTCATCTATTCTTAATGTATGACATACTTGATAGGCCAATTTTTTTTTGCGTCACTCACTACGTAAAACTGTATCAAGCCACGTCGTCGCAAAAGTGAAAGCAATTTGGAGTAAGGCGTTTTAAACGAAAGAGAAAATATATGTGTTTCAGCGACAGAATCTCGTACGCATATATATAACTACATGCACGTGCAAAAGACTCAAGTTTCCATGTGTAGGTATATTTAAAATCAGGTTTTCAATTGACTTTGCCTTTGTTTCTCTGGAAAATATAAAGCCTGCTTGTTTTGTGTCCGTATTCCAAAGAATCGGGTACACTCTCACGCGCCTTGCAAATCAAGAGAAGTATCATGCCCGGAGATCTTGAAGTAGCGTCTCTTCTGTTTTTCTCAGTTCGCCTGTGGAGTTTCCTTTCTGGCTTATCTAAATTCATTAAAAAAAACGTATGTCCTGTGATAGTACGTTTTGTAACTACAAAAGTACTACGACGAACCTTCAGATGTCCTCGAGACATTCTATAGACTGCGAGGAATCTGAAATTCAGATCTGCGATGCAACATGCAGCATAGGCTGGATTCAAATGAAGAAATACCAATTCAGAAATCGTATCAATCTAATGGTTCTATTTTAAAAAATTATAATTTTTAGGCTGCATGTCATTTTTAATGCAATTTCTGTTGATTTTATGAATATTTAAGTGCAATTAAAATTGTTTTACTTTTTCGTCATTTTCGAAAAGTAGGTCCGAAGGCTAAGTTTGATACGAACATTGCAAAGTTATACTTTCTACAATGAAATAAATGAAATAATAATGAAAATCATGAAATAAAATAATAAAAGATCTTTGTTTAAAATTTGTCTCATTTGTTAATGAACTCCTTGATTCCCTGCACTATAAAGAGCCTAGAACCGAGTGAGTCACGTTTATCCTGAAAGGTACAATAATAATTATATATTTCTTTATTTAATGAACCGCCAATAAATTTAATGGAATTTTTGACTCTTCACCACTCCACGCTTCAGTATATTGTCCTGCAAGATCTAAAGACGAAAATAATTTACATGATTGAATTATCAGCACCAGTTGGTGGCAATATCATAGCAAAGGAGGATCTATCTTGTAGGTTTCAAAATCGGCTGCCTTGGAGGTATGAAAGCTTAATTTCTTAGCCAACTTAACAAAATCCCGACTCACCATAGTCAAACTCAGTCCATCGCGGACAAAAATATTTGCAAATTATTCTAATGACATTTTTAATTTCTATCAAAATAAAAAAGTTATATGCTTTTCAACAGTTAAAAATTTGCAAAAAAAGAAAAAAAAAATTAATAGGTTAAGGAATATAAATCTCAGTTTCCACTATATATAAAATATATGTATTTAGAAACTGTTCTCATGAAACTTGTTTATTAGACAACAATTGAAAAAGTTGGATCCTTTTCAGAAATATGTAATTTCTGCTTTCAAGAGATCCGTAAGTTAAATTGGTAGGTTTTAACAAGATATACAAATTTTGTCGATGATATTTTTCTACGGGAGACACATTATCGAGCGTGAAGCGCGAGTTTCATAATGAGAATGTAATCGTCAAAGCCGTAGGGGCTTTGAGAACCTTCTTTAAAAACACATGAAAGAAGATGTCAGCTCTAATTTATGGCTGTAATTCCTCAGAAGTTTAATAATAAGTTTTCGATTTAAGTAATAATATTTATGATATTTGAAAAAATGTAATTGAAGTGTACGCATTAAATGTAAGAAAACGAGCGCGAAGCGCGAGAGCGTATCCGCGCGTCCCAGGCGCGGTCAACCTTGGGGCGAAGCGCTCAACGAGAATGTGCCCGCTCAGCGGGCATATTTTTTTCTCCTAAATTTTCTAGTTTTATAATAAAAACTGTTTTGAATTTTAGGTTTTAATTTAGGGCTTCTATCTAGATTTAAAGTATATCAGTTCAATTCTCTGTTTCTTATTCTTTTGTTCCCCACGATATTATGCGGACACGCATGCATATATATATATATATATATATATATATATGCGTGTGTATGTATGTGTGCATATGTAAGTAAATTCCGAAACTGTTGCACTATTATCGAGGAACGCATCGCGAATGAAAATTGTCCGCGAAAGAGATCTTTCTTCCTGGATGTAAGAATGTTGCGCGACAGTGATCTATATGCACAAAATATGTACATATTGTACATTATGATACACTGCAGTCAACGTAGACACTTTACCATTTGCATTCATCGCTCGTTTGAGATTGGCGAGATTATCTTCCATGTTTTCGCAACTTTTATACGCTGAAATTACTCAATAGATAAAAATCCCAAACTTTTTTTTACATGAGAATAACTGTTAACTTCTCATGCACTTTTTATGCAGGAGATGCATGCTTTACGGAGAAAGAGAAGATGATTTAAGAAGACACAGAATTTAAAAAATGAAAAAGAACTGAATAGCAGAGGAAGAGTGGTTATATGAAACAAGCGTCATATACTTTAAAGCTCCCAAAATCTGACTCGCCACGTTTAACATAAAAAATGACTTTAGATACTTGTTTAATATATAAAAAACATATTAAATACATTTTCAAGGTGTTTAGGATTAATTTAATCATACATTTACTCTACTATGATTTTTTAAAACAAAATATTAGCTTTTTCAACTTTTAACCCAGGCTCTTTTTTCCAAGTGTTTTTTAAAAATTTTATTTCGTTTATGGAAGAAACTTCCAATTACGGTACTAAAAATAAAAATATTTTATACAATATTTTTTTAGATCTTTTACTAGGTTTTAAAAATTACTCATAAATTGATCGCTTCTTTAAGCTTTCGGATATCGTAACGACTGAGTTGAAATTCGCTGTTGTTACTCGATACCCCAAAATTTATATTTTCAAATATTAACAGGTGAACCTCTGAGTAGTGCCGCTAGCCAAGTTCCTGAAACTCTCTGTTTTTTTCAATATAAGTGTCCATTTTTGCAGTGAAACTTATACTTCATGACAGTTTTTATATAATTTACACGGTTTTTGAAATTTCGAACATTTTGCGAATACCAAAAATTCTGAAAAAACAGAAACAATACAGTACAGACTAAACTACAATCTTCAAATACCCACTTTTGATTTTATTGATTTTATTTTTTATCTTCACGAAAAAATATTACGTGCATAAAATGTTTAAAAAATGTAATTTCATCAAAAACATGCAGTTTTGTATTTCAGAAAATATTTAATGTACTACAATGCATGAGCTATGTTTTTTGTATTTATTTGAGAGATTCTATTTTGCAAATTATACTTGCGCTATATTGATTTTCTTATTATGTATTGATAGTTTTATCGCATTTATATTTTTTTTAATACATTATATATTCTGTATATTAATAACTTTTGCAAATTTTTATCTTATATTTATGTTTTTGCGAAATAAAAAATTTATTGACCGTGAAACTTTTATGAATTTCTTCTTACTGTGGTACCTTTGTAAAGATTTATTTTAACTGTGAATCTTTTACAAAGGAATTTTGAGTTGTTTAGAATTTTGTTGCACATACTTTGAAATGTAGATCGATCGTAAGTAAAATTCAAAATCGTGAAAAACAGCGATTCAAACGTCAGCCGCAAAAACGTCTTGGCTATGTCTTAGACAAAGACTTAGCCAAGACGAATTATTTTTACTTGGGAACCCCTTAACAAACTGTTTTAGAAAAAAGAAACGCACATTGCCTACTTAATACAGCGGAAAAAACATTTTTCGTACGAGATGCCTGGACTAATTTAATGTAAATGGTTTTCATTTTTAAAATTTTTCGAAAAACATAGTACTACACATCAAATTATATGCGCATAAGTGACGCTTTTCGTAGTAAAGTTAGAGTTATATTGTTACATTAGTATATAAGTTCGTAGCATGCGTGATTTATAATTTTACAAATGGAGATCAGTTCTCGGTTCGTGCGAATTTTCGGCGATAATATATAATTTGTTCAAATTACCCAATCGGCATTGTGGAAAAGTGACATGCTTCTCAGATTTTCATAACATAAATATTTTTCAGAAAAGGATTTAATTCCAATATAATTTCTAGGATTTCTATTTAATGTTGTACTGCGGTTGTAGGAAGAATATCTGTTGATGCATGGTGGAATAACGAAATTCAGGCAGCCGCCTAAGAAAAGGAAAAAGCACATAAAAAAAAGGTTGTTAATCAAAGGCATCAGCAGCGAAGAGAGAAATATACTTGAAAATGATTAGAAACACGAAAATAGGAAAACTAAACTACTAATTAACGAAATTACAGATAAAACCATAATAGAGGAAGAGAAGAAAATGCAAAACAACTTTAGAGGAAGCAAGAAACTGATTCATAAGAATATGAAAGCAAGCAAAAGTACAAAGTTTGTCAGCATGAGAAATAGCAAAGGTAATATGCTATGTGGTATAGGCGAGATGCTAGACGTTTTAGAAACTCTCTTAGGAAATTATTAGGAGATGAAGCTACAGGACACCACAACTGCTACATAGAGCATGATGTGTTAGAAGACATTATCAGTAGAGTAGGGCCCATTATCAGAAGTCAAAATATATAAAATAAAGCTAAAAGGGCAACAGATAATTCTATACTAATACCAACTGTGCTTTACAGTAGTGAGACGTGGACCTATCAGGCAAAGGATAATTGAGTAAAATTAACGTGGTGAGCATAAAATTCCTGCGCTTGATATGCAGCAAAATACTAATGGACAAAGTGACTAATGAGATAATCCTGAAAGAATGTGGTGTGGAGGAGACACTAGTATACATATGTCAGAGAAGGCCTGATTTTGACCACTTTTGAACCACTTCCTCCCCCCATGTAGTGCACCGTGGCATTGACGTCGCCCCCCCCCCCTCCCTAGGACGCTACGTAGTTTATGGGAAATTCTTGTGTTTTCTATTGAACATTCTTTTTTCTGTTAAAGAATTAATCTTTCTGGTTTATGAATCGAAACATATTTCTGTTTTCTGGCCATGCAGCGTGCCCAGATGCAGATCGAGGAAAGAATGGTTGAAATGTGTGAATGAGACCCCAATTCGAAGAGGCATAAGGAGGCGTAGAAACACAAGATCTTGCATGATAAAATGCATGGACGTGAAAGAAGCAAGAGAGGTACGCCAGAACAGAAAAATGTGGCGACAAATAGTTTATAAAAAGAGTGTCAGTGGAGTGAATAAAGACTGAAACAAAAGATCTTGGATACTGGCATCACTCAGTGAAACTCAGTGAAAAAAGCTTCTTTGAGTCGTCATAACTTTTGAAAGATATTACGTTAGAAGTTTCATTTGAAACAAGGAAGTTCTAGTACATTCATTTCTGCGCAATAAGTTCTTACATTTGTTCCACGGCATCAAGTTGTCCATAAACAAAGGACATTGATATTGACACTCTTTTAGAGAAATAAGCGTCATTTATCTTTTATTGTCGCGGATATACAAATAGGAACAAAAAAGGAACCTCGTGTAATAATTTACAATGATGTATGTCTCAAGAGATGGTCTTTTCTTTAGCCTGCTGTAGATCCAAGGTACCAAGCCGACCTAATGTAATTCTATGACGAGGTAACATCGAGGAATTACGAGTCTCGAATGCCTAATTGCGATGAATCATTGCGACAGTTGCATTACATTAACCTACGTGCAGCATCGCTTATCTTCTTCTACTGTTTACTTCTCAAGAGATCGTCCTGGATATAATACACCTTTAATCCTTCATAATCTTCTTTAGATTTTTCTTCCATTTATCTGGTTGACATTTTATGTATTATATAAATTTAGTTTTCCTTTTGTTTTTATTTACAATATTCCTTATAAAGCATGTAACTTGAAGTCTATTTTTAATTAACAAATAATAGGAAGATTGATTATATTCTTTCTTACAACTAACTTCACTGAATGAAAATAAATATTCTGTTATCGGATGACAAAGTATCCAAAAAGATTTTATTATTATGAAATATATCTTTACAACACATCGATTGTTTAATCCGGTACGAAAAATATTTGTTGAATACTTTTGTCATCCCAAAAATAAGCTTCTTTTAATTATTTGAGGCGAAGACAAATTTATTTTTAAAAATTGCATGAGGTTCAGGTGTATCATTAATTTAAATCGTATTTTTTAATAATTACTAAAAATCAAAGAAAAAAACATAATTATATATTTTTTCGCGAAACCTGTTATTATATTTTTTATATTTAGAAGAATGGCTTTAATCAAAACAATTAAAAATTAAACTGCATAACATTTTACAATTAAAAATTTTCAGTATTTTTCAAAGTTTCTTTTCTAATCTGTTATTTCCAAATTTTTCAAAATAATACGATAATAATTAATGATATACTTTATTTTCTGTAAAAAAAGATTTCTATAACATGGCCTTATTTAATTTTTATATCAGTTATAATCAAATACCGTATCTTGCTTATAAATTTCTTTCTTTAAAGAAATGCTTTTTTAATAATTTGAGCCGATGTAAAATTTACTTTTAAAAATTGAACGAGGACCAGTTGTGAAGAATCTTTTTCACGATAAAGTGAGCTATATCATTCATTAAAATCGTATTAGTCTGAAAAAATTGGCAATGAGAAGCGAAGAAAAGAGTATAATCAGATATTTTTCCCCGAGACCTGTTATTTCGTGCCCATAATACCTTATGAAGAAAAAAGACTTGCAAAATGTATATACATACGCCGATAAAAATAGTTAAGATAGAACATATAAAAGTTTTAACATGATAATATAAAAGACCTATGTGATATTATTTTATTATAGTATTTACTTTTTTATCATTCTATTTTTATTGAGCGAATGTTGGCGAATAGTAACTGAAACATCTTCAGGCATTGAATCGTTTTTTTACTGAAGGTGATACTCAATGGCACCTAGAAACGTATTTAGGTCCACGAGCAAAAAACATATGTTCATAAAAGGATATTACAAACGCTCTCTGGTTATGTCAACAACTCATTATAACAGAGTAATGAACAAACTCGATGCTTATGATTATTTTCTTGTATTAAGTACCATATCAAATATAATTACCTGAATAATTTCCACTCATATGTTTTTTATATATGTACCACTTATCTCACTTTCAAGAATATTTTCTTACATAGGGACGCGCCCATTCACAACTTCTCTATAAGGGATAGGTACTTTTGAAAGTCACCAGGCTTGCTGTTTCAACAAGAAATCCAGCACGAAAGTCAATTGGGATATTTACGCGTGTCACGCGAAACGAGACTGAAAGCTCATGACATAACTGCTCCATTTATGGTTTCATGTTATACGTTTTTCTGACAAATTCATGGCGCATATATGTATATAAGTGACATAATACATTAAAAATTTTTTATATAGCTTTTTAAAATTTTGTTTTGAAATTTCAATACTTTGGAAACCAGAATTACCGAAGAAACGCGCTTTTTATGGGAAGTGTGTTACCCAAATCTCACTTATACAAAAATAATAATTGTCAAGAAGTAAAATATCAAGCGGGAGGGCCAAAAAAGATAAAAAAATTTAAAATTCGAATTAGATTAAAATCAGATCCAAAATCCTATTTAACGTTCGATACTAAATTTAGTGTATAAAATTCCTTAAAATTGAGAAGGCAATTAATGAACCAAATACCTTTTCTTCCTTTTTTATTTCTTTCATGTTTTTTATTTTTATTATTATTTATGATATTTACGAGTTGTATGATAGTTTCGAGTTTTCTATACAATTATAATTGCTTCATACTCAAGAATATTAACTTTTCATAATAACATTATTTTTTTCTTATATAAAAATGATTAAATTTTAGAACGAAACAGTATAAGTGCATTGAAATAATTCTTAATCGATGAAAGAAGTTATTAGCGTTAGATAATAATAAAAAAAAAAGATTAGATCATTAAGTATAAAAAATTGATAAATTAACATTTATATTACAATACGTATTACAAAAATTTAGTTTTTTTGATAAATTATACATTCTTAGGCCTAATTCATTTCCAGTTGGGCAAATCGATCATAAATAAAAATCGCATGGACCTCTTAAAATCACGTCCCAGAATCTGAAGTATACATTAATTGTTTAATTCCTCCCCCCCCCCCCCCCCCCCCCCCATTTCCCCCCCCCCCCCCCCCCTCCCCCCCCCCCCCCCCCCCATTTCCCCCCCCCCCCCCCCCCCTCCCCTCCCCTCCCCCCCCCCCCCCCCCCTCCC
>JAAAKG020165432.1:0-28447 GCA_010014905.2 Druon quercuslanigerum
CTTCCTCACACTACTCCCCTCCCTACCGAATGAGTCACGCCTACCCCGAAAGGGAAACGGCTTAATGGTGTAATAAAATGTATATCTAAGCTTTTAATTCTCGATTATGTACTGTAGGGTGGTCACCCAAAACCCAATAATTTTAAATTGAAAGTGTTTTACAATTTTAGATTGAAAGATTTCAAATTATTTAGTTACATTTTGAAATCGTTTAAAGTTTCACGATTAAAAATGAACGTCGTTTGATACTTGAATCATAATTTCAGATAGATTAAAATCGTATGAATTCGAATAATTTTTAAATTAGGACTATTTAAAATTATATATGTTTAAAATAATGCAATAAATGTTTAGTTTCAAAAAATCTTTAAAAGAGTGCTTTTTTCAAGTTTCATTTATCTTTTATTAATTTAGCATCTCGCAAATTATTCCTTTGGTGAGAAAATAACACCTAATTTTAGTTAAAATTAAAAAAAAGCATATTTAGTGGATAGTTGAAGATAAATTTTGGTCTAAGTGCTGATCTCTTAATAAATTAACACTATTATTTCTCCTGATTTCATTTTGTCGTCATGGATTCTGTTTTTCATGGGAAAATATTGAACTCTCAGTTTTCCATATTTATAAAATAATAATTGAATTCACTGAGTGTAATTTTTATATCTTTTGAAGGAGATACAGAAAGAAGAATTGTGTGTGAGAAAAGATTAACAAATTTACAGCGTAAACGAAAATTCTACTTGCTCTTGCCCGAAAATTACGCGTTAATGTACATTATTACGTGTTATTATGCATTATTTCGCGTTATTACACTATTTCATTATTAAATTATTACTAATTTGTTCAAATAAAATTTGGCTGATTATGAGTCCGTCATATTTGGTCCTTACTTTTTAGGTATAGTTTTGGGATTTACGATTTGGATCTTATATTTTGTGCCTTATTTTTGGGCCTTATGTTTTGAGTCTTATATTTTTGTGATTCTTGGTTGTAGAATATAGGTTTTAATTACTTGAGATTTATTGAGTAAATAAAATTATGTGCGGCTGGCGTTTAAAAAGCTAGTAGTGTTATTTTTTCATTTGCAATTGTTTATTCTTCGTGAAAGAACGCAAGTACGCGACCGCAGTACAGCCTGGAGAATTCAAAGGAATCGATATTGCTTTCCCAGTTCACCTTTTTGAACAATAAAAACAGTTGCTGTTATAAGTCTTAAAGATATTACAGATTTTATTAAATTCTTTCAAAAAACGCTATAAATTCTATGCAGCCAAAGTTAGGTAAAGTTAAAAGCGCTTATTCCAATCTTTCGATACTTAAAGGATCCCTAAAACAGACCCTCGGAAGAAACGAAGGTAAAAAACGCCGCCAAATAATACATACTTACTACCATTAAATAACAAATTATAGTGGAAAGGAGTCATAAAAATTTTACAAGAGAATGTTGTCAGATCATTAAAATTCGCCAAATACTATTAGCTATTAGTGAATGAAATATTATATTTTTTTCAATAATAGATTTTTATATTTTGATTATTCGTGTTCAAAAATGACAAATTATTTTAAATAGTAATAGAAATATAAATTACGGAATTTGTAATTACAAACATGTCTTGAAAATGCAAATTTGGCGGGGCTGTCTTTATATTGGACTTTTAAAGGATTTCTGAAAATTGCATATAGGAACTGTATTTATATTTATAAATATTACGTAGGGCTATTGGGTATCTTAAATTTATTGTAGAAATATCAATGATAAAGTGCAGTAAATATAAATTCATTGTAATTAAAAATGTTGTACTATGGTTCAAAGATCAGATTACTGTCATGAATAGTCACAAGAAGAAATATCTATAAGAAAGTTACCTATAAAACGTTACTGCATACAAGGCATACTTTTATATATATAAAATTAATCAATTTTCAAATCATAAAGGGCTAGTATATATTTCCAAAAAGTAAATTGTACAAGCCTCAGTGCTAAACTTGATGGATTAGTATAAATACTAGAGTAATAGACAGTTCCTATATGCAATTTTCAGAAATCCTTTAAAAGTCCATTATAAAGACAGGCCCGCCAAATGTGCATTTTCAAGACATGTTTGTAATTACAAATTCCGTAATTCATATTGTTATTATTATTAAAATAATTTGTTTTTTGCGGGACACGAATAATTAAAATATAAATGACTTTCAAATTTTGAGGAACTACCGAGGTTGAGTTTTTTTTATTTAATCTCTGTATTTGAAGGAGTGCATGAAATTTACACAATACAGCAGAACGTTCTAATGAAATTTTAATAACCTCCAGTGTACAAGTGTGGTCGAATCTATATTACTAACCATCAACGAAAAACTCATGCATTTTTTCGAGACGCTTCTGTGGATTGTTCCTTTCAGCGAAGAAATGCATGCAAATGTGTAGGAAATAATTTTTTAAGAATAATGTAGGCTTCACAATGAGCTTTCATCAAACCCTATGTGACCAATAGTTTGAAAGTTAAGAGTTAATTTATTAACGATACCGTTGTCCCTGTTAACTTTTAGCCTTAATGCATTTTCATTACTGTAAAGATGATTTTGATCTCATTTTGCTTATTCGATCCTTAAACTCAAGCGACCAAAGTATCAGAAAACATTTTTTCTGTGTCTACGATCCAAAACTGGTTTGAAAATTTTTATTTTTATTTTTAACAACAAATTATTTTGGACAAAAATTGTTTTCTATATACACTTGCTCGAAAAATCTTCAAAAAATCAAATACAACCATGTATTCACGACGACGTCAATTATATTTACAGAAATGTTCTACTTGCAATAGTTTCGGAGTTAAAAATATCGTTTAGACAATGTTCAGAAACAGAATTAAACAACATAACTAAATGTTTATGTAGCGCCGAAAGAAAATAGTTTATAACAATATGTTTTTTATTACTGTACTGCCGTAATTTAAAAGAACACCGTTAACTGCAAATCGGATAAGTCACCTGAAAGTAGTTAACGGTAGGCGGCTCAAGGGACTTATTCAAAATGCATGTAACGGTGTTCTTCCAAATCACGGCAGTGTAGGTCTCAGATGATTCAGTAAATTCCAACGCAAAAAAATTTCCTTTACAAAAACTATTATTGCTTTGAAAAATTTATCCTCCCACTCCTCCACACTTTTATATTTTAGGTACTACAAAATGAGTGTAAGGACCTAATAAGTAAAAGTATGTTAAAATTATATTTAAAAACATGAAAACTTTATGCACTTTTAACTATTAGTCACAGAGGGTTCGATGATTGGTCTCTGTAACGCTTATTTCATTTTTTTTTAATTATTTCGTACATGTTTCCATGTATTTCTTTAATGAAATCAAAGAAATTGGAAAATTACCGAAAAATGAAATTCCCGTATTGGAAAATTAACAAATAGTAAAAATAAAACCAATAATTTTTGTTGATAGAAATATTTGATTATTTTATTTTTAATAAATAATATTTATTTGAAAAAGTTTTAATTATTTGAATTCGAGAATTTTCTAGTTAGAAAATTTTTAGATTCGGCAATACTATAAACTACCGGTAGTTTTGTTATTCGTAAATTTTCCAATTTAGGAATTTTCTTATTCGGGAATTTCGTTAGGAGGTACGTACTAAAATTAGTAAAATGCATATTTGCTATCCAATTTATAGTCAACAGCTCTTTACTTTCGACAGATAAACATTCAAAATTTGGTAACTAACTAGCATTATTAGCTTAAATCATACATTGAAAAAGAATATACGATCGCATAAGTTTTCTATTTATCTTTCGTTAGCTGATTGTACAGAAATCTGATCTTTTCCAAAACGCAACTTGCGAGACAATATTTACTCCTTGAAGACTATCGAGGTTTTACAGCTAAAAATCATTTTTCTTAGAGAAATTTCTCCATGCGGTGTGAGGTTAAGAGTTGCTGGGTAATGAATCATGCGATATGGATGGTAAAAGCGATATATTCGATAAAAATATGGATATTTCGCAGGAATTTTCACCAAATTCTCTAGAAACTAATCGTCTACAAGAAGTATGTATTTTCATTGTCAAGGCTTACGGCAAAATATGGTTCGAGGCACCTCTACCTATTTCTGGTCCAAAAAACAATTTTGAGTTGGTGAAAAAATGAGTAAAGTATGGTAATTGCAACATTGCTATCTCTAAAGTTACCTGTAAAGCACTGAAACACCATATGTGGTATTTGTCGGAAGAACAGGTTGCGATGGCATTCTATCATGAGAGAATTGCAGGTAGTCAGAAAAGAGCTATGTCAGAGGCAATGCGCAATAAATGTGGCACAGAAGAATCTTCGAAGCGAAATTATAAGAAAAATTTTGAAACCTTAGCAAAATCCGAAATTAAAGATTTTTTCGCTACGTCTACTTTAAGCTTCTTTACCATCTTAACAATTAAATCAACATTTCCAGAGGTAGATCCAGCACTAAGGAAAGATCCAGAGGGTTACAAATCTGCTTTATTCATTGTTAAAGAATTAAGAGTAGTGAATGACAATTTTGAATGTGCATTTGCGCTTATTTAAGAGTACAATCGTAGCATCAAAAACGATCAAGATCAGTTGCAGTATTTTTCGCTAGTTGTGAAGGACTGTAGAGAACAATACCCCAACTGTAACAAAATTTTGTTTTTTAAACCTATAAAGTTATCAATTAAAGTTGATTGTGAATCAAGTGTCTTGAATATATATATATTGAACTATATATATATTGAAAGAGAAAGTTTTAAAGAAAGAGAATGTAATTTTTTATGAATCATTAAGGGTAAAAAGGGAGGAAAAAAATAAAAAATTAATATATATACACTGGAACCCCGTTTTTCCTTAGTCGAGTGAAACGCGCGGGTCAGATGACCTACTGTGATTGGTTGAGGGAGAGAGAAAGAAGATCTCACGTATTCACTTGACACAAGTTCCGACCCTGCTCACCATACTACCCACAAGCGCGGTAGTGGGGGCGTGAACGAAGGAGACATGTTAGGAAAAAGGGGACGGGAATCTTAAGTAAATGCGGGTGAAAGGAAATTGTGGGACTGAGGAAAAACGGGTTTCCAGTGTATATTGTTTAAAGCCCACTATTTTTCATATTTATATAGATATTTATATTAAATAAAATTTCTATACTTTGTACTGTTCACATGATAGTTTTATATCATCGCTGCAAAGTTTTTACGTTTCTTTTCATAATTGAAAGGCTTACGGAATTTTTAACACTTTAAGGTGCCCTTCCTCTAAATTGTTTTCACTCAGACATAAAATAAGGCGGTGAGTCTTTGGAAAATCAGAAAAATAATTATTTTGGCCCACTAATAGGTATATATAATAATTCATAACTTCGCCATTTTTCATTCGATTCTTGTTATTTTTTTTCATTTAAAAGTATACAATACTTGTTTAACCACACACACACACACACACACGCGCGCGCGCGCGCACACACACACACACACATTCTTCATTTAATTTAGCGAAATTGAATATAGCAAAAAATGTCACTAAATATATTGATTTTTATTTTTGGTAACACAGTACCATTCGTAATAAGCCTCTCTAAATGAATGCGCAAATATTTAATTTAGTTTCCCCCCTTATACAACATTACACATGCAGATACTAAACTCTGGAACTTTGTTTTCCTTGTCACAGCTGAATGAAACTCAATTAGTTTGGACAAACATGTGTTCCATGAAACTGAAATGCCATTGTAGTATTACACATAATGAAGTTTCTTTTATAAGTCGATGTCTTGGATTGCCTTCTTTTCCTGTAGAAAAGACGTCGCTTGGAAAAAAGCTGCTGGAGTCTTGGAAGGAAATGAGTTTAAAAAAAAACAGGCAAGTTCCAAGTAGATTGAGTGGTGTCTTGTGAGTAGAGGGAAGTTCCAATGAGACAAAACACAGTTATGCTACATATAAACAGCTGTACTGGCAGAGATGAAGTTCTCGTGGAAAATGTCTACCGTGCAAGATAGTGAGCGACTAGGTCAATAATGTTAACAGGACGGGTGGAAGATAAATAGACCTTATACGCGGGAATATATAACGCGCGATCTTCTAGTGAGCGCGAATATATAAAATGCGCAAACTCAATGAACTAAATATATGTAGTGAATTTTTAGTTCCCGTTGAAAATAGAATTTTTCTCATCTATCTTCTGCTTTTTTTTGCAGAAACAAACAAAACATTTATTTCTTCAATATTTTTTGTTCCCTGAAATTTTAATAAACATTTTTATTTGCTTATTTAATACTTTCTACACTGTTTTCTTTTTCCAACAAAAAATATTAACACTTTTCGTCAGAATAAAGTTTTGTTTTCATGAAAACTCTTCTGTTTAAATTAACGAAGTGTTTAGTTGTCCTGGAATTTTGAACAATTGTCAAATTTTTCAACGCACAGTGGGGCAACAAAAATTTTCTGAACTTAGTCTAGAGTTTAAATGTTACACCGAATTCTAGATTAGAAAAATTAAAGTAAACTAAATTGCAAAGAGATTCTTTATAGTCTGTTTAAATTTTTCTTTCAATGCATTCTTTATTTCATAACAGAGTTGACATTTTAAATAAATTTTAAATAAAAGATGTTGTTTTTTACGAAACTGACTTCCAGTAGTTTTAAAAGAACCTTATTTGAAAAGAAAATTTGTCAGGTGACGATGTTTGTTAATTGATTGAAAAATATGAATAAACGAATACAGATTTTTATTAATTACACAGGCCGAAAAAATGACATCTTTTTTTTACCCAAAGACCGGCCCATGTGACGCCAAAGAATTTAGGAATCATAAAATCGAATCCGTTATCCAAATTTTTTCTATGCGTCAAGTTATTGAGATATCCTATACTAAAAGTGCGAAATGGCTATTTTCAGCCACATTTGAGGTAATATAATACGATTAGCCGAGATGTGAAACTAGCTATTTATTCGCTTTCTTCGCCTTCTTTGCTGGTTCTTCATTGTGGAGCGAAAGTGGTTAATGTGCGATATCTCGGAGAAAAAAATCGGGTCGGGATATTATTGTTCTTTGATCAAGTATTATAAAGGAAGAATTTTTCCCAGTAATTTAACATTTATTTTATTTGAAAAAGCCTCGAAAAAAAGCGAAATCTGCTTGTTAAAAGTTGACAAAAGTCGGCACTCCTAATAAAGGGCATTAATTTGTTGACAATTATTCAGGTTGTGGATTCGTTTGTGAAATTGTTTATAAAATAAACAATTCTTGTTCGTTGACAAAGTATCATGAGGGAAGGATTATTTAAAATAATTAAAATTCTACTCGGACGAAAAAAGGAAATATGCCGAATTAAAACTTGACGAAAATTTGTACATATTTATTTATCAAATTGATTTAAACAATTAACAATTGGTATAAGGTATCAAAACATCGTACATATATTATTCATTGTCGACAAATAGACATTGTTTTTACGTAAATATTTAACTAAAAACATTAAAAAAATAGTATTCAAGCTGTTTTAAACTTGAGGTAGCACTTTCACTCATTAATTTGTTAATAAAAAAATATAGTTGTTTTTTAATTTTGTAAGCTGCTGGATCGTTTTTTCAAAAAAGTTAACTTTGTTGCTTGATAAAAAATTAATAAAAAATTAAATATCAGCTCTGACAAATATGTTTAATATTTAGTCAATTTCATTTTTAAAAAACCAAATCGGATCCAACTTAAGTGCTCTAGACTAGTATGCTCTGCCCTAGTGCTATTCTGAGTAACTATCTTTGTCCCATTTTGACCATTGTATTTTTGGTTTGAATCAAACAAATATTTCAATGAAGTCAAATAGATTTAATAAAAGCAAATCCTTTTTTTAAATAAAAAAGGATTCTTGTAAATACAAATTATTTGTTTTAATCGTTAACGCAGATATTTTTATTTATTAAAGTTAAATAAATGTTACGATTAAAGCAAAAAATGTATTACTTTCAATTCTATAAAAACAAATAAATTGTATTCTTTCATAGAAAAATCTAAAATTAATTTTTGTTGTGTGTAATATTTTCTGCTGTTAAAGTTGACATGTTATTTAGCGATATTTTATCCTTCGATGGAGTAAATGCTGCAATCTGCAACGTCCTTAGCAGCAATGGAAAAACAGCAAAATATGAGTGAATTCAAGCTATTAATCAGGACACCAGATTTAATACAACTTTTCACTTGCTTCATTATTATTTACAAATCATAAGACTTATCGCGGACGACTTAAAAAGTATTTTTGATGAATGAAAATAAAGAACTGGACCTAGGAACCTAGGCCCTAGGAGCTTGAGCGCTTCTAGAGCGCGGGACTGTTGGTTCTCGTGCTGCGCGCTCGATGATGCATTCACCTCGCGCTACACGCGCGGCCTTTCCATGTACCCCAAATTTGTGCGCAAACCTTTTAAAATGACAGGTCCAAGCATCGGCAACTGTCATTCGGTGATTGTGAACTCTTTTTAGATAAAGCTCCTTAGGCTTTAACGAACACATTCTCATCACGTGTCTCGTGCTTCGCACTCGATTTGTCGAAAATGCAAACATTTCTATATTATGTTTAACTCTATACGTATATGTTTAACTATATCATTACAAATCTCTTTTTAATGGTAAATTTTAAATTTTTTGTTCCTCATTTTACATTAAATTTTATTCTTAATTATCTTAAAAAATGTATATCATTTGAATAAACTTATATTTTTACCATTCATGATTTTTACTGTCTTTTTTATCATTAAAAAAATGGGCATTCTATTGAAATAAAAATTATTGTTAAACATTTTTACTGCAACTTGTGTCGCATTGTCATAAATCTAATTTCTGTATATTCAATTTAGATGTAATTTAGGCACAAAATTGTGGTAATTAACATGTTATTGTAGTTTATAAAAAACTTGTAGATATTTTTTGGTTAAAAAACTTTTGTCTTTCAATTTTGTTCGTTTCTTGCGTCCTATCTGAAAATTATTAATAAAAAATTTATAGATCTTTTTGGGGTGGACAACTTTAGTCTGTTAATTTTAGTTCGCATCTTATGTCGTTTTTCGAAAAATTTAATTGTTTAATTTTGAATGTTTTTGTTTACGATTAAAACAAAAACTACGTGTCCTATCAAAAATTCTTCATGACAAATTTGATGAATTTTTCGCTAGTTTTTGCAAGAGCAAAGTTTGTCTATTTATTTTTTTCATAGCTTGTTCCGTTTGTCCGAAATTTTAATTTTTAATTTTTGATGTTTTTACGACTACAAACAAAAACTATGCGTGCTATCGAAAATTGATTTATGACAAATTTGTAGATCTATTCAGGGCGTGCAATTTTAGTTAATTCATTTTTTTCGTATCTTGCATGAATTGGCCGTGAAATGGAATTTGTTAGTTTTCGTTATTTTTTGTGTGATCAAAATTTAAATTTACAACCTTTCGACAAAATTCAAAAATTTTGGTCATGATAATCTTGTCGGGCTTTAAAAAGTAAACGTTTTTTTTCTCTTGACTTTTTTACATATCATGCGTTGTTTGGCTTCAAATGTTAATTTTGTTTTTTTTTTGATATTTGAAAAAGCTATAACTACTGTATATAGACTCCAGAATACAGACTACAGACTACAGACTACAGACGGACACCTTCGTAAAAATAATTTTTTCTGACTCAGGAGGTCTCAAAACGTGGAGATTTAATGAAAACCGACAAAAAAAATTTTTACATAAAACCAATTCCTTCTCATTAGGATGAGAATGTAAAAATCGAATTATCTTTTAGGTTTAAGCATTTAAAAGACTTGTAATATGATAAATAAGTTGCATCTTTAATTTTTTGAGCATACAAATAAGTTTAAATGTTAATAATTAAAAATTAATCCTAATTTAAAAGTGCATTTCAAAGTTTAATTCGGTTTAATTTAAAAAATGGGTTCATGAACAAAATGTCAGGACGCAAATTTCTACCTCACACCTTGTAAACTATGGTTAAATATGGCGACATTTCGAATGATTTCAAATGCTTTATTTTCAGTCACAGGAAATATATTTTGATTCGTCCGTGAAAAGTACAATTATTTTTAAAATAAAATTCCAATTAGCGAAATATTTTTATAAATCTTGTGACTTGATTTCCAGTCCCATTTCATGCATACTTTCACTGCTGCCAACTACACAGCAGAGGACGCTTTCAAACTGAAAAGTTATTCAGAGACAGTTTGTTTTATAAGTTTAATTTCTGCTGCAGCGAATCTTTTAACTAAAATTGATGTTAACTTTATCGTATGTTTTTTCTGTGTTGATTAAAGCAAGCATGGTCTTAGATTTGTGAAATAAGTAAACATTATACGTCAAAGTACGTCAAAAATTCTATAAAGCCATTCAATCAAAATTCCATCGTAGATATAGTAAAAAAACACGAAAAATTTCTTATTTAAAAACCAAACTATTTTTTATGAGATAAGTTAACAGAAAATAAGTTCAGAATGTCTGGGAATATCGTACCTATTAAGGTCGCGACAGAAGTCAAGAACAGCTTACGCAGGCAATGATCGTTGACTCTTGCCGCCACCTTATTCATAATAATATATAAATCTGGTTGATATTACAAGAAGATATGTCAGCTTTCTTCATAAACTATTGTTGCAATATACTGCAAGTACTTTTTAAAGAACATCACAATAAAAACGGGATGAATTTTGTTGCAGAGCATTTTGCTCCAACAATTATTTGACTTTTAAAATCATAATAATCTGTCAAATCGGATAAAATTGATCTTATTTTTTAAAATTTATTTTAAAAAATGGCCCCCAGTTTTGGTCACCGATGTCATAACGACATAACCTAAATATTGTATCAAACCGCACATTTAACAGATATTATATATACATATATAATATAATTACACCATTAAGCTGTTTCCCTTTTGGGGTAGGCGTAACTCACGCGGTGGGGAAGGGAGTAGTGTGAGGAAGGGGTTATAAAATTTATAGATTGATCTAGAGATCTCGTGATATTAATTTAAATAACACGTTCATTCCGCAACACTTCTCCGATCCAGGATACTAATCAATCTCTCTATCAATCACACCAAGTGAAGATCCTCGCAAAGTCGTCCTGTGAGGTTCCCCACTAGGGTCCATTACTATCCAAGGTCTTTTGTTTCAGGCGTCACTTACTCCAATAGCACTCTTTTTATTAACTATTTGCCGCCTTAATTTTCTGTCCTGGCGTATTTTCTAGCTTCTTTCACGTCCATGCATTTTTTCATGCAGGCTCTCCTGCTTCTATGGCTTCTTATGTCTTATGTGTCTTTAAAAATTATCTCGTTACTCACTTTGTCAATCAGAGTTTTCCCGCATATTCTGCGCAAGAATATCATGTCAATCACGTTAATTTTAGTCTTATCTTTTTCTTGATAGGTCCATGTCTCGCTGCTGTATATTGCAGTCGGTACAAATATAAAATTATGCATTGACATTTTAACCTTATTTGATATATTTTTACTTCTGATAAGGCAGACTGCTCTACCAATAACCTTCTCACCTTCGTTTATGCATGTATCTAACTCCTTATCTATCTTACCGTTCCTAGTAAATAAGCTACCAAGGTATACTAATTTATCAACTTGTTCAATTCAGTCACTCAATTTCCCATTTTCCCTTGCACTCGCTTTGCTACCGGTATATATTGTTTTTATACCTTATAGAAGCCATGCAATTACTCCGTATCACAGAAAACATTTTTTCCTACTCTCAAACTTTTTTCTGTGATTTGCCTTAAGCTGAATATTTGATCTGTACATGACCTTCCTGGCATAAACCCACTTTGGACTTCCCAAATCTTTTGTTCTGTTATTTTCATTAACCTACGAATAAGTATTTTTGAGTATATTTTACTTACGGTATTCAATAAGCTGATCCCCTTGTAATTATTGCAGTCGCTTTTATCTCCCTTTCTTTTGTATATTAGTACGATAATCGCTTTTTTCAATCATCTGGGACCTCTCCCATTTCGATGCATAAATATATAAATTCGCACATTCTATGTTGTCGCAGTTGTGGTGTTCTATAGCTTCATCTCCGAATAGTCCCCGAAAATAGTCTCTCAAAGTGTATATAATCACGCCTGCCTTATATTGAATTTCCCCTTTACTATTTCTCATGTTGACAAATTTTGTACATTTATTTCTCTTCATTTCTTTATAAAGCAGTTTCTTGTTTCCTTCAAAGTCGTTTTGTATTTTCTTCTCTTCTTTTGATCTAATTTTATCTTTACTTTCCTTAATTAATCGCTTAAATATCCTTTTTATGTGTCTGTAATCATTTATACGTCAATTTCTTTCCTCATCGCTAAGACCTGCCATGTTCAAAGTTCTCCTGTACGCTTCTTTCTTTACTTTTTGGGCACATCCAACAAGGATATACCGGAACATAATCCATGTGCCCTCTATATCTTTATTTCCTATAAGCGCCTCCCAAGTTGCCTTATCTATGCTTTCGATTATCGTAAGTTGGAAATCTATTCGCACATCCGGTTTCTATAGGTTCTCAATTTGGATTCGCGTTTGTTTCGTTTTCTTGGTTCTCTTTTTTCTCCAACCCCGGCCTAAGTTAATTTTGGAGATCAGAAGGTAATGATCCGTTGATATTTAATATTCGATATAACGGTCGATATAACAGTTGATGTTGTTTAATATCAGATTTTGGTAAGTTTTTTACTTTTCATGTACAATGCACGATCAAAAAAGGTAAAAAGCTTGCATATGAGGTAAAGTACTCTAAAATCGCCAGCCAACTTGATTTTTCTTCATACACGATCCCGAATCACATCATTATGATCTCAAAAGTCGATCATTTATTCCGGCCGATAAAAATGCTCTTGATTACGGTATCATTTTTGTTGCATATCAAAATAATATTGATTTCGATATCATTCTGAATATTTCTTTACTGTGATATTATATCATACATTTAATGGACACATAGTCAAGGAAATTGATATAACTCTAGGAACTCTACTATGAAGAAAAAAGTTTTTTTCTCTTAATATGTTATTATATAATGTATTCATAAACGAACTTAATAACTTGGAATGAACTTAAAATTATTTTTTGATGGTTTATTACAACATGAAACTCTACAGATCAATGCTGTAGTACAACATTTGAATGATTTTTTTAATTTTCTCAGAAACTAGCCAACAAAATGTATTTTATCTTGTATTTCGGTTGAAAGCATTTATTAAAGTGAAGGATTATTAATCTGTTTAATCTTGAGATTCGTATACAAGCAGAATTGAAATTCATTGTGAAACAGTAGTATGCAAGGCTGCCTTTTCTGCATTAAAAAAATATACTCCAAATAAATAAAAAAAAATACTTAAATGAATTTAACTTCGTTAAAATAGTTTTATAAAAATTTCACCCATATTAGCAGTATTGTATGTTGTTTGGCTAATTTTATAATCGAAATTTCGCTGAGTACGTAATAAAGTTTCGAGTCGCCTGTCATTTCAATGAAAAGGTAAATTACTGGAAAACATTTTCTGTACATAGTTGCCAGTTATTTTGAGTTGTTCCTAATGAAGGAAAATCCATCCAATGTATTTCTGTCTGTGGCTTGTTTAATTATTTTAATTGGTATATTTATTTTTCTTGAAAGTATGTATTCGAGGAATTAACGAGAAGGGAAAAAGCAAATAACGCCCCCGGGGTCTAAAGCTGCGCTGGGAATTTCCCGAGATCAAATGAACCTTCACCATGCAACCCACTCTTCACGCTTCAGTGAGAAACTGGTTCTGAATTTCTAAGTGGATGTGCGCGGTTGCAGCGAGATATAAATACTTTACGTTCTGATTCGATGACGCACACCAAGTTCCGCAGGAAGAGACGAGTACCTAGACTTCGAACTTCGATTAAAGTCTGTATAGGGAACTTTCTGTCTCCCAAAGGCAATGATAATTTTGAAATTGTCATGATTCCTCACGAGTACACTATCCTTCAGACGGTATTCATTCGAAATTTCAAAATAAATAAAATTCACTGGACTCTTTGAACCTGAATTAGTGGAAAACTAGTAAGAGAAATACCTTCATGTCGATAACCGCGATTGGTTTCCAACTTGAATAAGTGGACGTACAAAAGGACTTAAAACATGACGTTCTCTGGTACATCCTTTTGTACGTCCTTTGGTACGTCGTTTGGTACATCCTTTCTGCAGTTATTTCCTGTTTGAAGAAAAGTGTTTAAGATTACACTTCAAGTCCCAATAAATAACAGTTTCCGGGGTTGCCTCACACTGCCCTTGTTACTAAATCAGTACCCTTGAAACTTAAACAGACTGAGTATTCATAAATTTCCCATGCATTGTTGTTTGCTTAACCCATTCATTTTAGCATTTAAAAAAAGGTTCTACATATGAGGGACATGGGTTATCCGAAATCCTTTCACATGCTAGGAAAGCGTCCTAACAGTCAGTTTAAAAAAAAATTTCGTTTCTATTGCATATTACAAGTGTAAAAAAATAATGTGTTTTAGCTATAGCTCCGGAATTATTACTTGTCAAAGTTTGCCCTTTTTTTAATTTTTCACGGAAAATGGCACTTTTTACGTGAAAATTATCTGCAAATAAATCGAGGCCAACTCAACTTCCTGTAAATTAAAAAATCTTAACATAAAAATAGTTAAAAATAAAAGAAAGTGCATCTGATTTTGTACAAAGCTATATTTTTAAAGAGAAGAAGAGTAAGCTTTGAGCGTCTATCTTTCCGAATGTATTACATTTATTATATTTTCTTTTATTTTCATATGCAATTTTAAATGATTTTTCACTTCAAAACTATTTAACTTTTATCTTGGGATGCATTGGGGGCAAGCTTTTAACGGAAAAATACAATTATAGTATAATCGGGGAAAACGGCTAGCGTTCGGTGGTCGTAACTTTTGACAAGTATACCATCATTGCGCAAAAAATCGAAAAAAGGGCAAACATTATCAAGTTATGTATTGGGGCCTATTATAGTTAGAACAGCTTATTTTTTAAGTTTTGTGATCATTTTTTCCACTTAGGCAAAAATCGTAATTTTCTATTTCGTGCAAAGTTATTTACAATTCCATTCATCGCGTTTTGATTGACATTAAATATTATTTAGCAAATTCTTAGGTAAATGTTTTTTAGGATACTATTTTACAAGAGAAAATTATATTTGAATATTACCGTGTAATATACTTTTATTTTTTGCGCCCATGAAAAAACGTGAATAAACTTTAATTGGGTACTTTAAAGCTTTCTTGCGATCTACTTCTAGTAAAATTGTATTAAATTTTTAGGTTTTCCAGTTTTGATCCTCCATATATCTTGAATTTTGTGTGAGTTCATTCTGATCCCATGAAAGCCTTCATGTGCTAATAAAAATTTTATTGACGTTTTCGTGGGCGCAAAAAATAAAAACTAATTTTTCTTTTAAAGAATTCTTAGTGAATTTTCACTGATTGAAATCTAGAAAATGATGCCACTGATTCGCAGTGAAATCTCAATAATCCAAATGTAGATAGTAAGAAATAAGTATTTTCTTGTGAGAAAAAAGTGTTCTCTTGAATTTCCAGTGAATTTATTCATGATTGCCTGTGTATTTTCTCAATCGGTAACAGCCGAATCTATGTTCACCGACACATAAATTGTACTGACCACTAAAATTTTTAGTGGGATTTCAACCAGCGAAATATCGCTGGTTCAGTTTAAGAGTGTGATTATTCGCTTAAATGCCAGTCTACATTTCACTGATTTGTCAGAGAATTTGATAAAATCTAGACGTGAGAATTCCACTAACATCTTTTGATCACATAATTTAATGTCTATTTTCATAACGAGAAACGCATTAAAGCTGACAGGTCATAGTATTTAGTCTGGCAACGGTATAATATGGCAAAGCTGAAAGTGCCGTTTCAATCCGAAAGGGCAGTGTTGTCTGTTAAAATATCTCGTTAAACTGTGAAAGTCTGACCATCCAGGGCGATTTGGAGATACATGACCTCCAAAATCTGTGACCATGATTGACAAATCGTATAGGAAATACGAGTAAACCGACACGTAGGCCTTATTGAAATGGCATTTAAAAAATAACGAAATTTCTATTAAAAAATGATATTGCCAGAACTTAAGTCTATAAATATTAACTCTAATACAGAAATTAAATTTAGTTTTAATAAAAATGAAAATATGTTAGCGATGCAATTTAGAGATGATAAAAGTAAAAGCTTAAAGTATTTGAATAACTTTTTATTTAAAAACAGAAATAAACAAATTTTGTTTATGGGCATATGTCTAGAACTTTTGACTTTTATGCACTCAAATATATCTAAGTTATTTAAACAAAATATAAATCCTTTAACTAATATGGGTCAATACTATACGAATATTTCCCAGTAAATGAAGAAAGATTCAATAGAATTTAAAGTTAGTAGGGGAGTGTCATGATTTAAATCTGAGTTGCGGAACTTTCCAGGTTTATGAGTGTTTCGGTAGGTTGGAATTACGTTGAATCCCGAATGTAATGATTATATGAAATGCCTGGTCTTATCAGTTTATTAAAAATACTGTTGAATTTGAAGTTTATTTTTTTACTTTTAATCCTAAATTCGAAATAACAGACAGTATCTGCGTGCTTTGAATCGATGTTACAGAAGCCTATCTCCAATGGTGAATTCGCTCATAACAGAGAACTAGAAAAATACGAAGTATCGTCTGCCTGTTAACTGATATTTAATTGGGCTTTATATATCAATATTAAATGTGATATAATATTATTTGATTCAGTAGCATTTGTTACTCAACACGCCATTGCAGATTCCGACCGTTCACGTGAACTCCAGAAAAGTGACAGAGAAGGGATAAGTAGGGGAGAGTGGGGCTAAATGTTAAAATTTCTACACCTTTAATCTGCATTATCTTCCGAGCGGTAACATTTGTAGGGTTGATATTTAGACTACCAAGGACTCTCGGTACCCGAAAGAAACGTCCGTGGTTATTTGATATTCACTTCAACTATGACGTGTACGTAGCGTGCAGTGTATTTTGACTATGGCGTCGTAAATTTTTACACTGCCAAAAGTTTCAACTTTTGAGGACTTTTTTTGGACTTATTCTTGTCAAATTTAGTATATTAGCTAATTTGGATACACTGAAGACGAATCTGAAACTGTTTTCTGTATATTTGTAGTAATTTTGTGTGTGGCTGTTGTGGAAGCCAAAAACAAACCGTGGGGCTAAATGTTTAAAAATTGATGAGGCTAAATGTTAACTTTTTTCTTTTTTCTTCTTCTTTGGTATGTTTTGGTCAGTATGCGTGTTCTGCGTACTGCCTTTAGTCTCCATTTTGAATAATTGCACCGAAAAAACGAAGCCGTCCACGAAAAAATAAGACCAACTGATCATTTTTCAGTTTTTGTTTACTAAAGTTATCGTTTCCAAATTTCAACTGAATTATAAAAAAATGTTGAGGACAGATTTTCCTACAAGATAGATGCGTTTATATTACGTCTTTGGGAACTTAGTGCCTTAAAAAAAAAATATTTTTCGAAAATACAACATTACCCCCACTATCCCCTACTGTCAGGATTTCAGAATTCGGATGAAAAAGAAGCGAGACAAGCTGTGCTGATCATCACAGACAACAAACATGCAAGCAGCACTAAAGCTAAACACAAAATAAATTTGATAGAGTCTTAAAACATGTAGTGGGAACCGCTATTATTTAAAACCTATATTTTTATCCCACGAATTAAACTCTACACTTAAATTCCACATTTCATATTCTCTGACTGCATGGAATTCAATTTCTTTCAATACGTCTAAGCTCTGTTCTAACCTAAAAATTCAGTTCAATGCCAGGAATAGAGACGGATTCTAATTTTATATCAGCTTATTCCATTCAAACCCAGAAAAGGAGGTTCTGAACCGGATGCAAAAGAAATTCCAGATTCGATTTATGTTTCATTATTTTGAATCTGTTTTCGTTTACTGGGAGTAAATAATTTTTTGGAGTAAATTTACTCCAAAATATAAATGTCCGTCATATTACAGTTATATTCTTTTGATATATTATTTAAATAGATCTTGTAAAATTAAAAAGCTTATCTTAGTAGTTCGTACAATTAGATAACTTTAAATTATAATCTTACAATAGATACCCCTGACGAGGAGAACTCTGTGTTCTTGAATCGTTGAGATTTTTTTTTCCTTCTGATAAAAAGAAATTTTTATTTTGAAATGTGTATTATAGTGTAAGGTATACGAGATGAATGTTTTAAAGCCGATTGATACTCTAGATCAAAATTATTGAAGTTTGAATATTCGATTTTTAGTTAAATCAGCTAGTCCTGATTCACACTTTTTTATGCTTTTTATCCATAATCAAAAAATTCCATATGTCTTCCAATCTAAATAAAGTTATAGACTTTAAAAGTATGCCCCCAAATTGTGGTATTTCGCCCTTAATGGTTGTAATGGAAACAAACAAAAATACTGTGCACATTTGCTTCTCAAATTGTTCCGAAAAAATAAATCCTTTGCGAAAAAACCGTTGTAAGCATGATACTGATAAAAACGTAACCTAAAATGCCCACAGTGGCCTTTTCTTGTTTATTAATTACCCCTTATGTGACTGTGTTTACCGAACAAATATTTTAACATATTCGTAGTTACGAATTCAACTAATTATAGTTATTATCCTAGAGGTTAGCTTTTTTGAAACGGTAAATCATTGTATAAATAAATTGGCTCTGATGAGGAAAAAATAAAACTTAAAATAAAAAGCGCAAATTACTGCAAACCACTAAATATTCAAATTTTCAAATTTTTCTTCACCGATACTCAAGTGTTTTCGGCTTCACAAGTGTGGGGGCGAAATCAACAATGAGTTCGCTAATAAAAACATGCCTATAACCTGCCCATGGTCATGATCTATTACTGTACAAATTTTTACGAATTTTCGAGCAGCGATTCAAAAGTTAGAAGAGAACAAGCATGCAGATTTTCCTATTCATATATATTAACTGATGATTAATTGCTGATAATGATGATTGATTGATTGATTTAAGCAAATTTTTCAATCATGCGCCTACGTTAATTGTATTATTACTTTTTGTTGATGTTGAAAAGGCAAAGGCGCCAGAAGTATGCCGATATGTAATGACATTATTTTCAATTTTTTAAAACTTATTTATATTAGTCTGGCGGATGCTGCAACTAATTGTACTTTTCATGTCACAAACAGATGCATTTTTAGAAATGAATTTAGCACCCCAGCGAATACTTTGAGTGTTATGCTTGCTAAACAAGTGAGGTAAATCTGAATCCCTATGCAGTTAAAGTGTATATTGATCAAATAAAAAATAGCAGGTAATTGAAATGAGGTCATAATTATTATAGAAAAGTTAGATGATTTATGTGAAAAAGATTATCAAATTTTCGTAAAGAATTTAAAAAAAGAAGTAATATTAATAATGATTCGTCTTATTAAAAATGGTCTCGAGAAAGATTGTAGATATGTGTGACATGAAACATGAAAAATAGAATTTGTTATTTTCAATAACATTGGGATGCCTCCTATCTTCGAAGCATTTTTTGAGGGCTTAGAGACAAAAAAATTGCTTGTTACACCATTTGTTAGGTGTCTAAATTGCAGTCTGGGACTGCTTATTCAGATATTGGAAAAGAATGTAAAAATTTTATTTTTTTAGGATTACTTCATTATTTGTTTATTATTTTGTACGAATTTTAATTTTTAGTTTCTATGAAAAATGTATTATTTCAATAAATTTATATTATTACAATTCATAATATACATTGATATTAAAAAAAATTTCCCATTATCTTGTTTTTATCATTTCAAACGTGCGCATCCTATATGCAAAAATACAATTATGTTAATTAACATTTTATTGCACTTTCTGCGCTTTTTCCAAACACTAAATTTTTTATTTTTTATATTGTTTTTTACGATTTAAATAAAATATGCTTCCTATCAAAAAATAAATAATAATAAATTTATAGATAATTTTTAAGTGAACAACTTTTGATTAACAATTTTGTTGTACCTTGTGTTGTTTTCCCAAAAAATTGTAGTGGTAACGTTATGCTTTACGATTAAGAGGAAAAATGAACGTGCTATACAAAAAATATAACTATAATTACAAATTAGTAGCCCTTTTTTGTGTGAGCAACTTTTGTCTACTAATTTTTTCATAGATTGTCCCGTTTTCAAAAAAAAATTGTTTATATTTAGTTTTGTTTCTTACAATTAAAACAAAAACAATGCGTCCTAAGAAAACTTATTGGTGACAAATTTGTAACTCTTTTTTGGGCGAGCAACTTTTTTTTATTAATTATTTCATAGATTGTTTCGTTTGTCCAAAAAATATTTTTCTTTTTCTTATTGACAATTAAGACAAAATTTGTGCGTTCTACAAACAAAACTTATTTATAAATTTATACACCCTGCGTGGATTTCCAAAAGATTAAATTTTTGTATTGTCAATGTTTATTTTTCACGATTAAAACTAAAAATACGGATCCTATTAATTAAAGATGAAACAAACTTTATAGCTATTTTCTGGGCGAACATTCTTCGTTAATTTATTTTTTTCATATCTGGCATAGTTTTCAATCTTTAAAAAATAATTTTAAAAATTATCATAATGTTATGGGGTTTCCAAAAATCAACATTTTTCTTCTTTTGATTTTTTTTATATCGCGCGTTACTTGCCCTAAGACTTTTATTTTTTTTAATTTTACAAATGCTATAACTCTGATAATTTTTTGACGAAAAAAGTTTAAATCTTTAAAAAAATGGTCTCAAAAATGGTCAAAATGCTCTAGATTTTGAATTTGCATCTAAAATAGGTGGCTAAAGAATTCATTTTTTCTTTTTACACCCTCAAATAGGGCCACAAAGAACAGATGTAAAAACTATTTTTGCTGACTCAAGGGGCCTCAAAACGTCACTCTATTACGGCGTTGAAATAAATTGCCTGAGATATTAAATAAAAAACACACTCTTTATTTTGTAACAATTCTTTTAAAATTATTATAATGTTATTTTATATGGAAACTTACTCCGATAGTGTAATTTGAAATGCAAAGAAAATTTGTTTTGAATCGAAAAAAACTTCTTGCTAGCAAAAATCACTTAAAGATATGTAAACGACTATTCTTGCTATGAAACTATAAACAAAACATTTAAGATTACTGAAACTTCAAAGCCTACCTTTCTCGCTATAATTAAATGGACTTAAATTACTTCAACAACTTTAATTACTTTTAGAGAAGCAAATTGCAATCATAATTGAAATTCTTGTTTGCAACTTCCGCCCAGACTCGAGCTATCGCTTTATAATTTTAAAGCGATTCTTTCCATCCCACATAGATATTTAGTCGAGGGTGGAAATAGAAGTTAATTGTTTCCATTCATCATAATCAATTACATCAGAGAATTATTCTTAAATTAGTTTCATCGCTCATTGTAACAGTGTGAACAATGCAGCTTTAGCCTGAAATAGACAAAACAAGGCTGAACAGGGAAGATGCTTCGATGTGTCTGATCCAGAGAGCGACACTTGTGTCCTACTTTCGTGAATTTACTTTCACTAATTATGATCATGCACAGGTCAAGTTTAGGCAATGCTGTAATTGCCGTATGATTCAGCGAAGCGTGCAAATTGATACGTGACGAAGATCACGCTTTCATTATAGTTTTGTGATCGCCTTATTTATTGAAAGCTACACAGTTTCTTGGGCACAAGTTAGGAGATAAATTCGATTAACTTTGTGATTGACCAATCAGGTACCCGAGGTGCAAATTTAAACAAGCTCAGACTTTGATCGAGAGTTGAGAACTCTAATGTTGAAAGCTTTAATCTAATGTGTCTGCACGTCGTAGAAGAGACGAGTTTGTAATTTTGTAACTAGTTTAGTTTAACTTTGAAAGTACACCACCGTCTGCTGAAAACCGTAATTAACGTAAAATCTTACATTTTGCGTTACAATTTCAAAACTAATGTATGAATCCTTTTGTCCAAGGTATGATTTTTAATTAAAAGTTTGTGCTGTGAATTTAAACTGAGGATTAAGATTAAGTTAACGATCCGTTACTCATTCTAAACCGATGTGAAATATTTCATCAGATTCATTGTAAGCTATTCACATGGTGGCTGCAGGTCAGGAAAAACTAGGAAATCATGGATAAGTCAGGGGATAGGCATTTCCCAAAAGCTCACCCCATAACTTCGAGTCAAGACTTGGTGTAAAGGGATTATGAAAAAAAACCTAAAAAGTCAAGGGATGACCATAAAAAAAACCTCAAATGTCAAGAAGAGTCATGATAAATTTTATTTTGTGTAAAATGTATGTGCAGTATTTTTAACAGGTATTTTGTCGTGTATTAGGAAGCAATTATAATTTCTGTTTGAATTTTAAACGATTTCAAATAACAAATACTAGACGATACCAATTTCATAATATTAACCATTTTATAGAATAACAGTAAATAATAAACGAATAAAATTATGAATATCTAGGACTATGTGTCAATAAATTTTCAAACATTAATTATTTTGCTAGATATTGCCATTTTTATTTACAAATGAATTTTTTTAGTCGTTCAGTTAACCTGTAGCTTACACTATTTAACAGATTTGTACGCAATTCTCAATATGACTTTGGCAGATGAATATCTAGGAATATAATATTCATTAATTATTTTTCAAGATTTTGCATTTTTAATTTTAAAAATTATATTTTTTAGTAATTCAGTGGACCTAGAGCTTCAACTATTCTACTGATTTGTACACAATTTTTAACACGATCTCTTTAAATGAATATCTAAAACTGTAAACGCGAAATTTTTATTCATTATTTATTTTTTCAAGATTTTGTACTTTTAATATAATCAATATATATATATATATATATATATATATATGTCAATTGAGTGAGAAATATTTCTAATAATTTGAATCAACAGTTTTATTTAATGGCAAATTTAATTTAAAAGGAATTCAAACCACATCAGAAGCACCTGCAATGCAAAAACTTCGGGCCAAGTAAAAAATTAGTAATAAAATCAACATAGTTACAAAAAAATCTTAATGTATTAAATTGATAAAGTTACTTGGAAAACTTTGACTCAAAAACTATATTGTTTTAAAACCAAACCACTGAACAAATTTTAAAATCAAGTAATAATATTTATATATGAATATGAGTATGTGACCGTTTTTAATTAAGATTTTACAATTTTGAGGTTTTTAATGTTTAAATATTTAATTGTCATTGTAGCTATTAAGTTTGCAATATTTTATAAATAAATGTAGGCTTAATTCAATTTTAGCACAATTGATATTTTATAAGGTTTCATTTATATGCATAAATAAGAAGAGAAGAAAATATTATTAATTTTATTTTTATTTTAAAAGGGCAGTTTTGACGTTTTAAATTTTTTTCCACATGGAAAAACTTAATTAGAAAATTTTTGACGTAAGTTATTTGTTTATAAAGAATGTCATGAAGTCTTTTTATATAAATTTAAAAAAAATTAACCTTAAAAAATAACTGTTTTAGAAAAATTTAACAAAAAATTTTGAAAAAATATAACAAATATAAATAAATAAAAATGTATTGGAAAACATATGTTTTAATTTTTTTAGAACATACAAACATTTCTTGTACTTTTTTGACAACTTTTTCTGATTACCTTGACCCGCGAAGTCTGCCAAAAACAGTTTTAAATAATAATTCAGACGCAGATTACTGTAAAAATCATTATTCTAGATAAAACAACTCTCCGACGTTTATCTATTTACAAATCATCCACATATGAGTATTGTAAAAGTCAAAAACATTTTTAAAAAAATGTACAGGGAAAATAAAAAATACTTGAAAAACGAGAAATGTAGGAAATTTCAAATATTATGTTTTGCGGTTACTTTACGTTATTTTAAAATATTCAACGCCATATAGCCGATGGTGTCGATTTTGAATCGAATACTAAACATTTCTGATTTTGGCTAAAGTCAAATTATACCTTATGTTGGTAATTAGATACCATAATTATTAAATACCAATCATTATATAAAAATAGAGACTATGTGAGCTTGTATTTTAATTTTGTGCAGCTTTTGGTCTTGATAATAATACTTGACTCATAATAAATAAACGGAAGTGACTGATTGATCCCTAAAATGAAACATCGAACTAGCTTACCAATTCATCCGTTTAATTACATAATGCACAAAAAGTGGTCTAAGTTTACCAGAAATATGCTGTGAATCATATTTTTGATCTATATTCGGTATAGATATCTCAGAAAGATAGTCATTAATTATTCAGCGATTTATCGTTTTTCATAACGTTTTGTATGCATAAGTAGAGAGTAAACAAGGTAGACTGAATAATAGAAGAAACTTTCATGACGCCCCTGATCATAAAATTTTAAATCAACGTAGATTTAATGCAGTCGTAAACTTCTATGGCGTAAAAATGATACGATCTCTTAGAGCTTCTTCTTCTTTGTTCATCTAGAGAGATAAAATCTGTTAACCTGGGAATTCATATGTAAAGTTATCCCGTTTTGACCGAATTAGTACAATTTATCAGGAAGTATTTTCAGTTTGTAGAGCAAAGTAAAGTTGCAGTTTGAAGTAGCTTAAGATGATAAAGGAAATGTCGAGAACGTATCAAAATATATTAACTAAATTTATTTGTAACATTTGAAATAAAAAAATATGATAACTTTTCAGCAATTCAAAATTTGCTAGAAACATGCCGGCCATATGCGTGTGCAATAGATAAGCAATTGTCTGAAAGTTTTTCTGGCAACGTGCCAGATGAGTTGCCATTCTTCACTTTTTGGATGTTTTTCACAGCATGTTTACGGACCATTCTTACTGTCAGGGCTAATAAATATTTTTGGAATAAATGTATTGAACAGGTAATATATTTGGATACGTGACATATAACATGCTTATAGATACTAATGACATGCTCTTAACTGAGAAATACAGGGAAGATTTGAAACGTAGTTCTGAAAATTAAATTCCAACTAAGACAGACTTGAAAATCAGTTGTGGAATCCTAAAAATAAATTGTTTACTTCCATTGAAGTTTTCTTACCTTTATAACAAGTATGAGTTTATAGAAGATGACATAATTAAAAAAAATAGAAACATTGTGGAACTTTTCTTGGGAAGAGAACTCTCGTACCTTAACAGGTTTACTCTTATGTACTCAAAGAGAATTTATGTTTTTAGGGATATAAGAAGTATTTTATAGAATTTTGTTGTCGAAAAGTCTGATTGTCTGATGCACTTTCCGATCAGTTCTATTTTCTGTGATAGAGAAAGCTTTCAGAGATAACTCAAATAGGGAAAACCAGTACGAGGTGGATAACACTATGATCAGTTCTGCAGTATTTTATTATGATTAGGATTATTAAAAACGATTTTTATAATCAGTCTTTTTACCACTTACTTAATATTTTTTAATTAAAAAATGGAAATATGCGTTTTTGACGTGGTGATGAAAAATTTTTCCGCCGGCAAATTATAATTTTGTTAGGAAATAAATTGTTGATAAGTTAGGCCATAGGTATCAAAGTAAGTTTTTTTTTATGTTGCGAGCACAAACAGGTAGTTGCTACTAACAAAACGACAAATATTGCAAAATGGTGCAATTCGAAACGGTACCATTTTTATTTGTAAAATTTCCTAATTTTTTATAAGTAGTAAGTTACTTTAATATGGAATTTGTCGCTTTGGGCGCTTAACTGTACTTGTGTAGTAAGTGGCGGCTTCGTTATGATGTGTTTTCGTATGACAATATTTCACCGCAAATATTATTCAACTTTGCTGAGGAGGCGACATGCTGACAAATTTAATGAAGGTTTCTTTGACATTTTTGACCATTTTTCCTTTTGTTTTACTGCATTCCTGATACCCCAGACTTACCGGGTACCCGGATATCCGGGTACCCAATATTAGGTGATTACCCGCGTATCTCGGGTACCCGCACGAGTACACGGGTTACCGGGTATTGGGAAAAGTCAGAGTCATATAACATATCTCTTAAGTATTTTTTTTACAGTTTTTCAAATAAGTAATCTTTGAAACATTTATATTGTTCAACATTTCAATGATTTTGTTTAACAATTTTGGAAAACAATTAGAAGTTAATAACTGAAACATAACGTACCTTTAAGTATTATAAAGACAAATAAATTTTAAATAATGAGAAAAGTTAGTTTAAACATTGCTTTCGTCCCCACCAATCTCAGTCCTTTGTGATACACCATGGAACATATACAATTCATTTTTGTGCCTGTATAAGTAAAACTAAAAGTCCTGTCGAAGAAGTAAAGATACCCCTGGATTCATCTCGGTAATACGTCCAGGTGTTTCTTTCATTTTCTAAAATGTCATTTTATGAACTTTTTTATTGCTTATACTTTTTAGCAATTAATTGAACTACTATGAAAGACATTTAAAAGTTACTAACTGAAACATAACGTAACCTGAAGTATCATAACTAAATTTTTTTAAATAATGCAAAAAAGTTAGATTAAAAAAAGTTTTATCCCCTCCACGCTCAGTCCTTTATGATGCACCATGGAGCATATAGCTATATTTCATTTTTTGTGTCCGTATTATAAATAAATCTAAAAGTCCTATACAAAAAGTAAAGAAAGCTATTGATTAATCTTGGCAATATCTCTAGGTTTTTTTCATTTTTTCAAAAAGTAATTTTTGTAACAATTGTATTGTTCCTGTTTTTTAGGAATTTATTTAACAATTATGAAAAACACTTAAAAGTTACTAATTGAAAAATAACGTGCCCTGAAGTATCATAAATAATTTTTAAAAATAATTGAATAAAATTAGTTTAATCGTTGTTTTAAAAAATGAAAATAGCACCTGGAGATATTGCCGTGATGAATCCAAGGGTATCTTTACCTTTCCGGTAGGACTTTTAGTTTTATTTATAAGACAGGTACAAAAAGGAAATGTACATATACGCTTCATGATGTATGATAAAGGACTGAGCGTGGAGGATATACAACAATGTTTTTAACTAACGTTTTTGCATTACTTACATTTTTTCATTTATAATATTTCAGGGTACGTTCTATTTCGGTTAATAACTTTTAATTATTTTTCATAATTGCTACATAAATACATAAAAACTATAAACAATATAAATGTTTAACAAATTACTTTTTTATTAAATGGCAAAAAAATAGAGATAACTCAGTGAGGATTCTGTCTATTTTCTTAAAAAATTTTGCTGAGATACGAATCCAGTGTTATTTTATGTTTTTTGCTGGGTCTGTTACATTATCAAATTTAAATACATAGCTAACTTCTGAGCCGTGAGTTATTTGACATAGTTTAGGGGGAAGGCGTGCTCTAAATGACAAAGAAACTATTCTATCAGCATTTTAATACATTTGGTTGAATTGGAAAATCCCCCCTGTCCCTACGATCTTGGCTGGATCTCAGCTGGATCATGACTGGTTAAATGGCGGGAAGACCGAGTATAATCGCCAATATTTGCTCAATCTTTGCAGCCAATAAATAATGACCCTTTTTTCGAGCCGTTTGGGAATTCTTAACTACCAGTCTTGGGCGATTACTGAATACCAAGTTTCGGCATAGGTAAATTTTCTGCTGAAAATAAAATTGTATAGCCCTCATACATACCACAGGATGTGTTCCTTATAAAAAAACAAATTGATGAAAAAAGTCAGCAAAAAATTACCGGAGAATTTCTTATTATGAGTTGATAATTTGAATTGTTGCAAGGAAAATTTTTGGTAATTTATATTATTGTAGTCTTTGAATAAGAGAAAAGGAGGAAGTTCTTGAAAAAATGGATGAAAAGAGAAATTATAAAGAAAAGACTGTTAAGCCTTAATTTAGGTGGATGATGGCTTGGAATCTCTAGTATTTCCATGCCCTCGTAAAAGTTTTTCTCATTTGGGAATTGTAGAAAACGTTAGATTCTTGAAATATAAGATTGTGTAATTTCAGGGTTTATATTTTCATATGGTGGTATGGTGCGGGTTATGCGTGCAGGGGTAGGTTAGGGGGTAGGGGAATTGAAAAGTTGATTCTGTATGTGACTAATTCTTTTAGCAGTTATGGTTATTATTACACCATTAGGCCGTTTCCCTTTCGGGGTAGGCGTGACTCACTCGGTGGGGAGGAGAGTAGTGTGAGGAAGGGGTTATAAAATGTTTAGATTGATCTGGAATTCTCGTGTTATTTATTTAATAATACCTTCATTCCGCAACACTGCTCCAACTCAGGTTGCTGTGCAATCTCTCTAGCAATCACCCCAAGTGAAGATCCTCACAAAGTCGTCATGTGAGGTTCCCCACTTGGGTCCATTAGT